>PVIU01001400.1:0-12880 GCA_004026605.1 Ondatra zibethicus
TTTTTTTTTTTTTAAATGATGGGTTTTTTGAGGGGAGAGGGTGTTTCTGAGACAGTCTCCCTGTATGTTGTTGGCTGGCCTGGAACCTACCTTGCCAACCAGTCTAACCTTAAACTTACCCTGCCTCTGCCTCCTCACTGTCCCTCCTCCCCTATTGTTAGGATTACAGGCATGCACTACCACACCTAGCATAAATTTGTTTTATTTTTTATAATTTTACAGTGCATATTAGTTGTTTGGAGTAATGGATTTCATTATACCATTTGCATATATGTGTTTCTCTTTAGCTCTTTCTGGTTCTTTTGCCCATTTCTTGACTGGATTGTTTTCTCTTGATGTGTAATTGAGTTCTTCATAGATTCTGGATATTATTCCCCGATAACATGAATAGCTGGCAGAAATTTTTCTCCCATTCTGCGGCCTGTTGGCTTTGCTCTGCCAAAGTTTTTTAATTTGGTGCGATCCTGTTTGTCGGTTCCCGCTATTAGTTCCCAAGATTTCCTATTCAGAAAGTTGCCTGTGCCTATGTCTTCATGCGTGTCTCAAGTCTTACAGTAAGGGCTTTAGCCCATCATTAATTAATCTAATTGATCTGTACATGATGAGAGGAATGGTGTTCTTAAAACTTTCTGTCTTCTCCTTGCGGATGTCAGGTTTCCCAGCAGCATTTGTTAGACCCGCTTTTCTCCGGCTTCTGCTTCTGGCGCCTTTGTCAGGAGTTAGGGGCCACAACCGTGTGATTTTGTTTTCTGTCTTATTCCTGAGTCCTCTCTTCCATCAGTATACATGTCTTCCTTTGTCCTAGCACCATGCTGACTTTGCTACTATGGCTCTAGCATCATTTGAACAGATATTATGATATCTCCTGTGTTATTGTCTTTGCTTGGGATCCCTTTGATTGCCTTGAGCCCTTGCTGTCCTGAGACTGTCACTGGAGGTACCATGGAGGCTGTGAAGGTGTGCCTGTGTGCTCCACAGCGTGTGTTTGGAGATCAGAGACAACTTGTTGGGGCTGGTTCTCTCCTACTGTTTGGATCCTGGGACTCCAACTCAGATTTTCAAGCTTGACCACAGGCCTGTTCCCCTCTGAGTCAACTTACTGATTCTTGTTTTTCTTTCAAAATATGTGGTATATCTTCCTCAATAGAATTAAAATGGTGTGCGTTAGAAGTTTTAATCCAATGCCTTTTGCAAATAAATGATCTCATTGAGTCTCCTTGCAATGAGCTAGGAACTCTCTCCAATGCTTTTACATCCTGTTACGAAGAGACTATAGCCTTGCTACTTAAGTTTGGAAAATTGGGGCTGGAGAGATGGCTTTTAGTGGTTAAGAGCACTGACTGCCCGCCTTTCCAGAGATCCTGAGTTCAATTCTCAGCACCCACATAGCAGCTCACAACTGTCTGTGACTCCAGTTCCAGGGATCTGACACCTTCACACCATGCACATAAAGAATAAATTTAAACAAATGATTTAAAAAGAAGAAAAATTTTGGGAAATTGAATAAATTGCTATGCATCTATGATTCTGAACCTGTCCCCAACCCCATCACCCAGGCTGTGCTGTTCTTTCATTATATGTATTTTTCCCCCCAAGACAGTGTTTCTCTGTGGCTTTGGTGCTTGTCCTGGAACGCACAGAGATCCGCCTGCCTCTGCCTCCTGAGTGCTGGGATTAAAGGAGTGCTCCACCACTGCCCGGCTTTTTCTTTCTTTCTTTTTTTTAATTTTTTAATTATTTATTTTTGGGTTTTTTTTTATGTCTATTGGGTGTTTTTGCTTGCATATACATCTGTGTGAGGGTGTCAGATCCCCTGGAACTGGAGTTACAGACAGTTGCAAGCTGCCATGTGGGTGCTGGGAGTTGAACCCAGGTCCTCTGCAAGAGCAGCCAGTGCTCTAACCAGTGAGCCATCTCTCCAGCCCCGCTTTTCACACATTTTTTGTGAATTTTTTTTATTTTCTGTGTATAGGTGTTTACCTACATGTATGTCTGTGTATCACATGTGTTTGGTGCCCTCAGAAGCCAGAAGAGGGCATCAGATTCCCAGAGACTGGAGTTGCAGATGGTTGTGAGCCACAGGGAGGTTGCTGGGACTCAAGCTTGGTTTCTCTGGAAGAGCTGGCAGTGCTCTTAATCCCTGAGCTATCTCTCTAGGCTTTCTCTCTCTCTCTCTTTTTTCTTAAACTTGTTTATGATTTTTTTTAAATGTATGTTGTGCTGGGCCTTGCACTCCTTTAACACCAACTCTCAGGAGGCAGAGGCAGGAGGATCTCTGTGAGTCTGAGACCAACCAGCCTGGTCTACAGACAGAATTCAAGGACAGGCTCCAAAGCTACACAGAGAAACCCTGTCTCAAAAAAAAAAAAAAAAGAAGAAGAAAAAGGAAAGAAAGAAAAAGAAAAAACAGTAATAAAAACTGTTGCTAGGAATCACACCCAGTGCCATGTTGTTTTTGATTTTCTATGTAGTATCCAGCATCAGAGAGAGCCTCCCAGAGACTGTGTGCTATCGCACAAAGCAGTGCACATCAGCATTTCCCAAGTGTGTGAGGTTTTTCTGTTTATAATAAACAATCCCATTGGATGTGATTACCATTTGACCTAATTTTTAATGTCCTTCCCTGGTTCAGATGCCACCCCAGGAAAAAGGCCTGAGCCTGACTGTGCTGAACAGCCTCTGGGCCTGCTCACGGCAGCGCTTGAAGAGCTCAGAGCTTTAATGACAGACCCCACCCAATACGATGGTAAGGAATGGGCTGTGTGCAGCGGAGTGCTTGGCTCTGTGTGCATGCATGCAGCAGTGGTGGTAGGGCTGGCCTGTCATTTGCCAGGTGAACCTGCCCACAGACAGGATTCAGATGATGGGGACAGCCTCGCTGTACTGTCACCCCCTGGACAGGGCAGGCTCATCTTTTTTGTACCCGATAAGACAGATGATCAGGAGGGAGGAAACTGAAGTTCCTAAGCACAGATTCTTACTGCCTGTCTATGTGTACAACATCAAGCATCTGGAGTTCCCCCGTTTTCTGCTTCTGAGCATTTTGTGAAACACTGAGTTCAGAGTGTCCATCTGTGGGACATCAGAGCCCTGGCTTGTACAGCAGTCCTTGACATCAGTGACAGACTTGCAGTGCTTCCAGGTGCTTTTTAATGGATGGACATTTTAAAGTTCCCACAGTGTCTACTGCGTGTGCTAGTCTAGTTTCTATTGCTGTTAAAAACAAAAAACAAAGCTGACAGTGGTGGTACACACCTTTAATCCCAGCACTCTGGAGGCAGAGTGGAGGCAGGTGGGTTCAAGGCTAGCTTGGTCTACAGAGCAAGTTCCAGGACAGTCAAGGCTACACAGAGAAACCCTGCCTCAAAACAAAACATCACAAATCAATCAAACAATAGCAAAACCTCTTGAATTGGGGCTGGACAGGTGGCTCGGCAGTTAAGCAGAGGACCTGGCTTTGGTTCCCAACACCTATATCAGGTAACTGAACTGTAAGTCCAACTTCAGGTGCTCCAGCACTCTCTTGTGGGTTCCAGGGACCATCGCTCACATGCTCATACCCACACAGAGCACACATTAATACACATAATTAAACATAATTGAGGACAAAGCCCAACCTGAATCCTTCATTGTGTGATGGACCCACATCCAAACCCAAAAACTATTTTTAGCCGGGTGGTGGTGGTGTACGCCTTTAATCCCAGCACTTGGGAGGCAGAGGCAGGCGGATCTCTGTGAGTTCGAGACCAGCCTGGTCTACAGAGCTAGTTCCAGGACAGGCTCCAAAGCTACAGAGAAACCCTGTCTCAAAAAACACACAAACAAACAAAAAAAAACTATTTTTATGCACAATAGAGTTGACTTTACTGTGGATTGGTTTTTGTAGAAGCTAAGACAGCCTCACAACAGCATTAGCCTACTTGTGCGTTGCCGCAGCTCTGCTGAGGCTGTGGATTCTTGGCACAGCCCTTCAGGCCGGGTATACAGATGTCAGAGCACAGCTTCCTAGGCAGCTCGTGTAAAGCGTGGTGCCGCGTATGGCTTTGTGTGTGCATATGCATATTGGCTCCTGCTCTGTTGTTCATGCTGACCTTAATCTCAGAGCTCAAATGGTCTTCCTGCCCCAGACTCCCAAGTGCTGGAGTTTATAGGCATTCACCACTACATCCAGCTCAGACTGTACCATTTGTGGAGCATGAGGAAGAGTTCCAGGGCTTAAGTCAAGGACTAATGGGTGTTAGGTCAGCTCTGACAAAGCAACAGAGGTTTCCATGCTTGAGTGAGTCACTGAGGCCTTTGCAGTGACCCTGGGTGTCTTTGGTCTATGAGGCTTAGACAGGTAGAAGCATCACACCTTAGAGAGGCTATGGCTACGGCAATGTGGTCATTCCTCCTTCCGTTCTGAGGTGGCTCCACATAGGGGTGTAACTGCGTGGCCAATGCTACCTAATATCCTGCAAGGCCCTCCAGCCCTTCTTCGTGTTGTTTCTTCCCAGCCTTGCTCCTAATGGAACTGGTTTCTCTCTTTGCAGTTATGTCTGCTCAGGTGGCTGTGATTTCTGAAAGACTAAGTGCTGCTTTGGGTCACAATAATGATGACAGCAGCCTCCGGAGATCGAAGATTCAGCTCAATGTGCTTAATCCCACACTCCAGAGACAGGACCAGGTGGTATGTTTGTGAGGCCTTAGGACCCTGCCGTGGCCCCTTAGATTATATAAAAGGCATGCAGTCAGGAGTTGAGCATGCAGTCACTGGCTATGCCACAGTTGATCAGCCCCCTTTACTCCCTCACCTGTTTGTGGCTAAAGATGCTCTTACCGTTTTAGAAGTTTTTTTGAGACAGGGTCTCATGTAGCCCAGTTGGCCTTAATCTTTGTCGCTGAGGCTGAACTTGAATTTCTGATCTCCCTGTCTCCATATCCCAGGTGAGGGGATTACAGGCGTGTTCCACCAGCTTGCCTTTTTATTTTAAAGAAGCCCATGTGGCAAAAGCTAGTTTTAATCCCACAGCCCATAATATTTACTCTTTTGCCCTTTACAATCAAAGCTTACCTATCGTCTCACTAGGCACTTCGCAATTTCTAGCTGTGTGGTCCACTTATACTGGTGCAGTCCAGTGATTTGGTGCCAACTTGCCCTTGTAGCTTCCTTTCTCAACGCAAGCCCGACAACCTGAATTTGCTCCCGCTTCTCATGACGTGGTAGCGGAGAACTTACCGTGAGAGTTGTCCTCTGGCCTCCGCGCACACATAGTCACAACACAGATGAGAACTGAAGTGCAGCCTTTACTTATGGTGCTTGCTGTGTAGGCAAGCTTCCTGTCAGTCTCAGCTGTAGGAGGCCGGAGCCTCACAGTGATGCGTCCTTCCTAGGTTGTGGACCTCCTGCTCACAGCCTTCTGTCAGAACCTAATGGCGGCCTCTAGCTTTGTGCCCCTGGAGAGGTAAGGGTGACTCCGTCTGCCCTAGGGGCTGAGACTAAGCAGGGCAGCTCTGCCCCAGGAGTGGATGACAAGGCTGAGCTTTGTCGGGTGGGGACTGCATTGAAGACTGATGTCGGTGTTACATAAAGGTCACTGTTTGGGAGAACCCTGGCCCTTTCATAGGCCTCCATGCCTAGACTGGGCGTGACCAGCCAGTGACTTGTTCTGTGTCTTTGTAGGCAGAGCCCCTGGGCTGTCCTTTTCGTGAGGATCCTTTGTGGACACACGATTTTCCCTGCAGTGCTCACTCGGCTCTGCCAGCTGCTCTACCACCAGGTAGGCCCCGCATGCTGCAGGCAGCTTCTCAAGCTGCTGTGACCCTTGACTGATGCTACTTCTGCCTTTCAGTGAGTTTTGAGCCTTCTAGCAAGGGAACAGACTATCGTTAAACTTTTCCCTATTTCAGGGCCCAAGCTTGAGTGCCCCTCATGTCCTGGGGTTGGCTGCCCTTGCTGTCCATCTGGGCGAGTCCAGGTCCATGCTTCCAGAGGTGGATCCAGGTGTTCTTGCTCCTGCTGGCAGCCTTTGTGTCCCTGAGTTTTTGAACAGCCTCCTCACCTGCCGCACAAGGGAATCTCTGCTCTTCTGCATGAAGTAAGCCGTTCCTGAGTTCCTCAGCAGCTGTTTTCCCCTCCTGAAAAGTTTCAAATGTTCAGCAAATAAAATTATGAGAGACCATGTGGCTGGAGATGGCCCAGTGGTTAAGAATGTTGACTGCTCTTCTAAAAGATCCAGATTGTAGTCCAGCACCCACATGGCATCTCACAACCTTTTCCAACTCCAATTCTAGAGACTCTGACTCCCTCTTCTGGCCTCTATGGGCATTGCACATGCGTAGTGCACAGCCATCTTTGCAGGCAAAACATTCACACACATAAAAGAAAAATCACCAAGAATTAAAAAAAATTATGAGAGACCAGGGATGGGGCATGGTCAGTGACAGAGTCTGTGCTGAGCTTGAGTGAGGCCCTGGGTTCAGTCCCTAGCACCAAAAAAAGTTTCCCGTAATAGTCTAGGTTTTTGTTTTACTTTGTTTTATTTATTTGTTTGTGTTTTAGGGCACTGCTGAAGTCAAAAGTTGTTACTAGTATTAACACTCCCGTAACCATCTTTCTACATCATTATTCCGTCCCTCGCAGAGGATATCCTTGCTCTCCTAAGGTGGAGGCTGTTTGGCTATCTTGGGAAAGTTTGTGTGTGTGTGCTTTGAAGGATGAAAATGTATAAAATGGCAACCTCTCTAAACAAAATAATTCTTTGGGAAAAATCCCCACCACCATGGAACCATACAGCATGGTAACTCTGCCTCTTCCCACACAAGTTAATACCAAACGGCTAGAAAATTTAGATAAGTAACATATGCTTGATGAATAAGGTTTATTTGATAATCAAGATTTATAAATTCCAAGGCTAGAGAGATGACTCGATGGTTGAGAACACTGGTTGCCCTAACAAAGGACCTGGGTTCAATTCCCAGCACCCACATGGCAGCTCACATGTGTCTGTAACTTCAGTTCCAGGGGATCCGACACCCTCACACAGGCATGCATGCAAGCAAAACACCAATACACATGAAATAAATCAGTTTTTAAAAGGTTAATAAATTCCTAAGGTCTACCCAGGTTCCCAGTACTATTTGTCTGGCCTGGTCTTTCCTCACTTTAAGCTCTAGCTGTTTGTATAAACCAAGGCATACAAGAGACTGCCATATTCTATAGTTGTCTGATTCCCCCAGGAAAGGCCTTTTCCCAAGGTCAGGTATCCTCTGTTCCACGTCATCTTTGCTTCTGCACGCAGTGTTGTAACCGGTTGGTCATGTCTCCTAGTGGCCAGAGTCACGTGTGAGGCGGAAGCTGTACTCACACATAGTGTGTTCTCCCAAGACGGGGAACGTGTTCCTTCTGTAGTTCATGAGACTCTTTCACAGGATAACACCAGTGATGCTCACCTGAGCTAGAGGTGCATGCACCAGAGCCAGGCAGTGTGTGCTTCATTCCTCTTGTGTCTTGGTATGACTCTTCACACAGACCCAGTGGCTGTGCCTTTGCTCACATGCTGTGTGTGTCTGTCTTTTCTCTGCCTTCACTGTGAATGTGAGCTTTGGAAGCAGCATCTCCCCTCTCAGGAGACACAGCCTGAAACCCCGGTGGTCCACCCGTTCTTGAAAGGAAGGTGTGTTACTCAGGTCATATAGTTTAGAACACAATGGAGTCATTTTCCTTTTCCTTCATCGCAGATTCTGTACAGCAGCGATTTCTTACTGTTTGTGCAAGTTCTCGGCACAGCCCCATGCTGCCCTGCAGAACTGTTTATCTCCAGGCCTGATCAAAAGGGTATGTGTTTCAGATTCCTGCTTTTTGATGTGAGGGTCTCTGGCTTCTGCAGAGACCTTGTGTTCATCTCGGTACATGGGTGTGTGATGTGTCAGGCTGTCTCTGGGACAAGCCATCTGCTTGGTGGGGGGCTTTTCATGCTGAATACTGCTACTGCATCTCTTTCTGAGAGAAATTGGGGCTGAGATGACAGCTATTAAGTACATGCTACTACTCCTTTGAATAGGTAGTGATGTTAAAGGATAAGAATTTTTTTTTTAATTAAAAAAAAAGAGTCTTTTCCCTAAGCCACAGTTATCCCTCCTTATGGTTTTGTTTTGTGAGGTTTGTTTGGTTGGCTGGTTGGGTTTTTGTTTTGTTTTTTCAGTTCTGGGATCAAACTTAGGGTCTCACATATACTAAGCAAGTGCCCTACCTCCTGGAATTTTGATGAGCACCTCTTGTTTATGAACTGTTGGATCTTGACTGTAGACTTCATATTAGAAATAAAAGAAGAAACATCGAGATGCTAAAGCAGGAGGATTTGTGAAAGTTTTTTTTTTGTTCATTTGTTAAGATTTAATTGTGTGAGGGTGGGGAGCACAGGCTGGGCCAGAAGAGGGAACTCCCTGAGCTGGGGTTACAAGAAGAGACTTCAGACCTCCCTGACCTGGGGTTACAGGCAGCTGTGAGGCACCCAGCACGGGGGCTAGGAATTGTACTCTGGTTCTTAGGATAGTGCAGAAGTAGCCGAGCATGGTGGCGCACACCTTTAATCCCAGCACTCAGAAGGCGGAGGCAGGTGGAGCTCTTGAGTTCGAGGCCAGCATGGTCTACAAAGTGAATTCCAGGACAGCCAGGGCTACACAGAGAAACCCTGTTCCCAAAAATATACAAAGACAAATACAGCAGCAAGCAACCTTAACCACTAAGCCATCCTTCCAGCCCCAGATTGTGAGTGTGAGGCCAACCTCAGTTACGTAGAGAAAGAGAAATCTGGTCTCAAAAAAATAAAATAAAATAAAATACAAAAAGGCGCAGGGGGGGCGGGGCGCAGACAAGCAAAATGTCTCAGTGGTTAAGATGCTTGCTGCCCAGTGTGGAGAACTGAGTACAATCCCTGAAACCTACGTGTTGGAAGGAGAGAACCAGCTCTGACCTGCACACGTGCTTTTTATACACATACACAAGATAAATAAATGTGTGTGTGTATGTAAATGGGGGGTCAGAAAGATATATTAGTGGTTAAGAGCACTTGCTGCTCCATCATGAGGACTGGAGGTTGGGCTCTGGCCTACAAATGCCTTCTGTAACTCCAATTCCAAGGAGCCCAGCGTGTCCTTCTGGCGTCTGTGGGCACTTGCACAAACACACATAATAAAAACGAAAACCTTAAAAAATAGGGCTGGTGATATAGTTCAATTAGTTGAGTGCTTGCCTAAGTTTGATCCCCAGCGCCATGTAAAGCCATATGTGGCCTTCCCTGTAATCCCGACACTCAGGAATTGAAGATCAAAAGGAGTTAAGGATCAAAAATTCAGGGTCATTCTTGGCTATGTAGTAGGGTTGCAGCCAGCCTGGGCTTCATGAGACCCTGTCTCTAAAAAGTCATCAGGGAGGCTTTTGAAAAGTCTATACTTATAGACTATGCCCAGATAAATAAAATCAGAACTGAAGCATCCTTGTACTCTAGACTACATCCATACCTTGAGGACCCTCATCCTAGGGCCTGTCTGGAGATTTGGAGACCCAGAATGTTCCTGGGCAAAGGCTAGGCACTTGAATAGCCAAGTTCTTGTTAAATAGGGGCTGAGAATCCTATCTGTAGCCCTCATTCGCAAGAAATGCTGGTAATGTGTCACTGATGAGATATTTCTCTGGTCCAGTTGGTGTGGTTTTAAATGAATACACTAGCATTGGCCACATTAGGGGCAACAGGCCTCTCTCACTGCTGGAGGGCCAGCTCCTGGAGGGCAGCATATAGATCCAGCACTCTTCTTTGGGCGTGGAATTTAGATATACCAGGAGCCTCTCCTCTCAACAAAACACCCGCCCCAAATTTCACCAGAAAGGCCGGGGCTTAGGAAGCCCCTAAGCCTTGCCTCCCCATGTCCTCCTCCCCGGCTCAATGAAATGCTGGTATGCCAGGACTGACTTGGGTTCCCTGGAGGGTGACAGACAGGTCTCCTAGTGGGTTCTCTGGGTGTGTCCTTGCGATTGCATCCTTCTCACTGTGAGCTTGTCCTTGTCTGTTTCAGTTTCAGTTCATTATGTTAAGAGTGTTCTCAGAGGCCAGGGCACCTTGTCCTCAGGAGCACACAACGTCCCTCTCCTGGAGACCCTCGGACCTTCCTCCTGCAGACTGGCAGAGTGCCGCACTCTCTCTGTGGAGATGGAGCAGCTTCCAAGAGCTCTTGAAGGAGAAGGAATTTTATGTAGGTCCCCATGTCTTATACCATGTCACATGTCCTGGCTGGCTTCTATGTGTGTGTGTGCATGGGGTTGGAGTGTAAGAAACCTGTGTCTCTGGGCATGTGTGTTAAGAGGGTTCTATGTCTCCTGAGATGCCAGAGCAGTACTTGGTTGATTTGAAACCTTCACTGCAATGACTGAAGCTGTAAGGGACATTTCAGAAAGACCTTGCTGTGCTTGGTTTCTCCTGACAGGCACTGTGCACAGCAGTTCTGTCGTGGGGTCTTGGTGTCTCTATGCCGCCTTTACCTCTCACCCGTCCATGGGAACCTGGCACGATTCGAACGGACAGACCCTGTCTCTTATTTCCTAATGGGTTTGCCTAGTTTAGGGAAATCGTTTTATCACAGTTTTGTGGTGACCAGTGTAGGGAAGGGTAAGCAGCAGGTAGCCAGGAGCCTACTAGTGACTTGGGGACGTGTCATCAGCTCTTTAGAGGCCCCTGTCATGTCTTAGGGCATTTGCAGTCTTGCTTCCTGGTTACATCGTGTCTGTCTGCCTTGAACTTTATCCAAGTGGGAATGTGTGGAGGGATGGGTCTGTTGTGTGGGTTTTTTATGCAAAGTGAGATTTCAAGATTAGGGCACACTGGTATGCAAGAGTGCTCTAAGAATTTTCATAAGAAAAAAACCCCAAATATGAGATGCCATGAATACAGAGAAACCTGTCGGGGGGGTGGGGTGGAAGATGCTATGAATATTTGAAGCAGGTTGGTACATCAAGGTTTGGCGGGGGGAGGGGAACTGTTTGTTTTTGGCAGGGTCTAATGTAGCCCTAGGCTGGTCTGGAACATGTAGTAGACCTATGTAGTAGACCAGCCTGGCCTCAAACTCATAGAAATCCACCTGCCTCTGCCTTGAGTGCTGAGATTAAGTGCCTAGTTTATACCAAGGTTTTTGTTCCCCCAACTCCTGGCCTATAAAATAATTTCTGTTCTTACACATAATAATTTAGCCACAAACAGGTTAATTGATAAAAAGTTGGTAGTATGCCAGTTAGAAGACCCATGTGTGTAAACTCGGCACTTGGGGAATTGAAGCAGAGGATGGTCACAAGTCTGTGGCCTTCAATAGTAAGTTCTAGACCTGTCCTAGGTACGGAGTAAGACCCTGTCTCAAAGCCGTGCTGGTTTCAATAGCTTAGTTTCATATTCACAGTTTATACACAATATGTTCCCATGGTGCATCGGTTCCATTTCCATGCAGCACGGAGCACAGATCTGTTTTTTGTCTTTTGTCCTCCCCGCTCTGAACGTTCCTCTCACTCAGTTGACTTACAGAGACTGGGTGCAGCTGGAATTGGAAATTCAACCTGAAGTTGATATTCTCTCGGATACAGAAAGGTAAGCGCTCAGGGGAGCTGCCTCTAGGCATCGTCCCCGCCTGGTTCGTACAGCCGTCTTAAGTGTGATGTTCAGGTTAACTGGGCCATATTTAGGCACAGCTTCAGTCAGTTATTTCTTTATTGAAAAAACATTGAGTTTCTACCACATGCAGACATTTCCCGAATGTCCCAGAGCCTGGGCTGACAAAGTGACAGACATGCCTGTCTATAAAGCACCTTCGTACAGATGAGAGATGAGGTATCTGCGGGGACCCTACACCCACCAGGGCCCATGTTGAGAAAGTATGTATATTCTGTGTGCTTTGGTAAAACCACAGGTAGAAGGAATGAACGGTCTGAGGCTACAAGATAGCCCCTGTAAGGGCAAGCGACCATACTGGGACAATAGAGCAGGCTGCTTGTTGTGAGTCAAGAGGGGGATATGGGGGAGCAGGCTCCAAGGAGAGCCTTGGGGTGAGCACGGAAGCTGAGCGCATCTTGACTGGGCTTTTTGTTTATTTGAGGCCTCATTATAACCTCACTTTAAAAAAAAATGACTTTATGGGGGCGGGAGAGATGGCTCAGAGGTTAAGAACACTCACTGGTGGGCTGGAGAGATGGCTCAGAGGTTAAGAGCAGTGACTGTTCTTCCAGAGGTCCTGAGTTCAATTCCCAGCAACCACATGGTGGCTCACAACCATCTATAATGAAATATGGTGCCTCTTCTGACCTATAGGGATTTATGTGGGCAGAATACTGTATACATAATAAATAAATAAATAAATAAATAAATAAATATTTTTAAAAAATGACTTATTTATGTTTATGAGTGTACATGTATGTGCCTGGTGTCTGCCGAGGCCAGAAGAAGGTGGCAGATTCTTTGGACCTGAGACTCCAGGTGGGTGTTAGCTGCCATGTCAGTGCCAGAAGAGAGTCTGGGCCTTTGCAAGAGGAGCCAGTGCCCTCAACAGCTGAGCCATCGCACCAGCCTCTACGACCTCGCTTTTTAACCCATGGGGTTACTGTCACCTTGAGACTGTATTTAGACGTGTCTTAGGGATCCTCCTCCTCAGCCACCCTTTGCACAGCTGGAAATTGGAGATAGAAGCAAAGGCCTTACCCATGAAAGGCAAAAACTCCACTGGTAATCACTTCCAGCCGTCCTTCCTGCATTAATCACACACCAGACACTCGAGTTAGGTTCTGTGCAGATCTTGCCCACATGGACAAAGTTCTGGCCCTTGTGGTGTGGGATACCTCATTGTATTTGCTCTTTGTGGTGTGGGA
>PVIU01001400.1:12980-134566 GCA_004026605.1 Ondatra zibethicus
TTGTGGTGTGGGATACCTCATTGTATTTGCTCTTTGTGGTGTGGGATACCTCATTGTATTTGCTCTTTGTGGTGTGGGATACCTCATTGTATTTGCTCTTTGTGGTGTGGGATACCTCACTGTATTTGCTCTTTGTGGTGTGGGATACCTCACTGTATTTGCTCTTTGTGGTGTGGGATACCTCACTGTATTTGGCTGTTTCCACTTAGTGGACCACAGCTACCATGTCCTTGAGCCCCTTCCCTTCAGCACAGGTAGTGCCACTCTGGTCACCAGCCTGCACTCCACAGTCTGGATTCTCCGCTGTTTTCCCTGACTCAGTCCACACTGGTGTAGCCGCCTGCCCCATTGCTGGGTTCGCTGATAGTCAGCACTCACCTGCAGGATCACCACCCTGCCTAGGCTGTGGTCATAGCATTGCCCCTCGGAGTGGCTTTCCCCACAGCATCAGCCCCTTGCCTTGCAGACGATGAAGCCTCACTGAGTTCCTAGGCTGCTGATGCTAGTACCACTTTGCCAGTCACCGGACTGGGTGCTCCTCTTTTTTAGTGGGGGAGGGTGTTGACACAGGGTCTCTGTGTAGCTCTAGCTGTATGCACTCTGTAGACCAGGCTGGCCTCAAACTCAGAGATCTGCCTGCTTCTGCTAGATTGCAATCCCAAAGTGCTGGGATTCGAGTCGTGTGCTGCCATGCCCCGGCTTGTGTCCTCTTATGGAGCCCACCTCAGGATGGTAAGAACTACTGGTTATAACATGCTCTTCAGAATTGACCTGGGTGTTCATTTGTTACAGACATGACTTCCACCAGTGGGCAATCTATGAACACTTCTTCCCAGCACCATCTGCTCTGGGAGGCTGTGATGGAGACCTGGAAGCGGCGTGCACAGTCCTTGTCAGTGAGCTGATGGACTTCTACCAAAGGTCAGCCACAAAGTACTCAAAACCTCCTGCTCTGTGCTAGTAACAGCACAAATCGGTACAACTCGTATAAGCTCACAGTGTGTCATCTTCTGTGTGGTGTTCATATGTCAGCGCCACAGCACAGATCATATAGACCCAGTGTGTCATCTGCATGGTGTTCATGTGTCAGTGCCACAGCACTGCAGGAAGTTCATTGAGACATGGTCTCACTCAGTAGACAACAGACGTAGCACTCAGTCCTCCTACCTCAGCCTCCCTAGGCTTGGAGTGTTAGTTGTGGTGAGGCACAGCTGAGTGCAGGGGAAATCGTCCCCTTTGGCTCCCGAGAGCAGCTCTGCAGTAAACAGGTGCTGTGTCGGGCTCGTGCCAGTGAGTGTGCTGCTCATACTCTCTAACCCCTGGCAGCCACCAGTCTACTTCCTGCCTGTGGAACTGCCTGCTCTGGGCATTCCATAGAAACACAATCATACGTGGTCTGTTCCTGACTTATTTCACTGAGCAAAAGTTTTCAAGATTCATCCATGTAATATTTTATTCCTTATGGCTGAATAATGCCATTGAACAATATATATCATCTTTTCAATCCTTTCTTCTATTGGTGGACGTTTGGGTTGTTTCTGCTGTTTGTCTATTCTGAATAACATTGCTACAAACATTTGTGTATAGGTTTTTGTGGAGCCCCGAGCTATTGTTTTCTTGGGCATATGCATAGGAGTGGACTTGAGGGATAATAAGTTTCTTTCTTTCAAAATGTTTTCACAAACTGGTTCTGCCATTTTATAGCTACCTGCGGTAGAGAGGATGTGAAGCACCCTGCACCATTACCAACACTGCTACTTTCTGACGGCAGTGATAGCTGTGCAAAGGGTATGGAGGCTGTTTCACTATAGTTTTTATTTGAGCTTTTTGGGTTTTGTTGGTTGGTTTTTTGTGACAGGATTTCTCAGTAGCTATGGAGTCAGTCCTGGATCTCGCTCTGTCGACCAGGTTGGTCTTGAACTCACATAGGTCCGCCTGCCCCTGCCTCCCGAGTGCTGGGATTAAAGGCGTGTGCCACCACCGCCGGGCTGCTTTTTGTTTTTTCATGTGATCATGGATCAGTTAGGGAAATACTTACTAGAATCCTTTCCCTGCCCCCCCCACACCCCAGCTCTCTTTTGTGCCACTAGAGCTCTAACCCAGGGCCCCACACAGGCTGGAAAAGTGCCTCTGAGTGCACCCCAATCCCTTTTAAACTGGGCTGTTGTATCGAGCTGTAGTTCTTTATGTACTGTAGACGCTCAGCACACAGATGACTTGTGCATGTTTTCGCATGACCCCTCAAGTCTTTTCCCTCTTGATAGTGTTCACTAATACACAAAAGCAAATGTGGTAAAGTCTGTTTCCTTTGTTTTATTCTTAGCTCTTAAACTCAGGTTTTTACTTACTTCATGTGTCTGGTGGGGTTGCCTTTCTTTGACATCTTTGTTGAGGAGACGGTACTTTCCCCATGGGATGCCCTTAGTATCCTTGTCAAAGGTCAGTCAGCCACTCACAGAAGACTTTATTTCTGGCTCCTGCTTCTGCCTACTGTCTCAGTGTGCTGTTCTGTACTGGAGTCTTGAAATTTGGAAGTGTGAGTCTTCCAACATTGCTCTTTTTAAAGATTGCTTTGGCTATTCTGGGACCTTTGTGATTTCATTTGAATTTTTGAATCAATGTTTCGATTTTTATAAAACCATCTGGGATCCTGATAGGAACCACATTAGATCTTGCTACCACCTTGGGTAATGATACCATCTGACCAGTACATAAATGTTTTCCTGTCCTTGGTGATAGGATGACATTTTATTGGTTTAGGTTTTAACTTCTTTTAACAGTATTTTAGGTTTTCATGGTGTGTCTTATATTTGCTGAGTTTATTACTAAGTATTTTATTTTTGTTTGTCTGTCTTGAGACAAGGTCTCACGCAGTAGCTCTGTCTGGCCTGGAACTTGGTATGTAGTCCAGGCTGATCTTTAACTCCCAGAGATTCACTTGCCTTGGTATTTTGTTCTTTTCAGTGTGACTGTAAGTAGAATTATTGCCTTATTTTTTTAAGTTATTCACAGATAATGTATAGAAATATAACTGAGTTCTCTACATTGATTCAACAAACTCAATTATTTGCTGCAGAGCTTCTTTTATTTTTGTTTTTTAGAGACGGGGTTCTCCGTGCAGCCCTGGCTGTTCAGGAACTCACTCACCTCAAACTCGGAGATCTGCCTCTTCTTTTTGTTTCTTTGCTTTTTGCTGTGTGTGTGTGTGTTTCTGTAGAAAGGATTTCTCTGTGTAACTTTGGAGCCTGTTCAGCCACTCGCTCTGCAGACCAGATTGGTCTCGAACTCACAGGGATCCACCTGTCTCTGCCTCTTGAGTGCTGGAATTCTATGCATGTCCCTGCCATTCTTTGTACTTGCTATTTTTGACGGCTATTGCTTTGATTTTGTTGAGTTTTTGTGGATTGTTTCATGTTGTCAGTTATGTGCTGACGCCCCAGTGTGGGGGCAGGACAGGGAATGAGCATCCCAGTGAGGACCGCCAGGCAGTCCTGAGTAGGCTTTTGTTTTGCTTTCAGTTCGAGGAGTTATAATCACTCACCAGACTCTGATATGGTTCTTGGTGGCCGCACAGGAAATGAGGATATTCTTTCCAGGCTACAGGTGAGTTAGAAGACAACAGGGCTCAGTGTGTTTGCTGCAGCAAACCTGTCCTCAGCTAAAGGGTATGTATGACCAGTTTGCATAATGGTGACTAATGCAACAAGACGGAGTGGAAACTTGCATTATCCACACCATAGCTAAGACCTAGAGCAACAGTGTACTCTGAATTTAGTCCACAGATGAGCACCACAAAACCCAGGCACACAGCTGCGGTGCAAAACTGTCTCCAGGCTTTGGAACATACCAACTTTGATAGCAAAGCGGCTGTCTCTGCACAGCCGTCTGCTTCTTTATTACTGCTGCTTCAGTGGAACCACAGGCTCTGAGAAGTGACCCTAACAAGCTCCCATTTAGCAGAGGAAAAGAACATGATATTTTCATGGGGTCCCAGGATGAGTGGGAGAATGAATGGTGTTGTGCTGATATTCCACACGGTGTGCCTCCCAGTGCATGTCTGTTTCCAAATCCTGCATGCCTGACTGCCCTTGGGAGCTGTCTTAGTTAGGGTTGCTATGGCTTTGAAGAAACACATAACCACAGCAACTCTTACAAAGGAAAACATTTAATTGGGATGGCTTACAGTTCAGAGGTTCAGTCCATTGTCATCATGGTAGGACATGGCGGTGTGCAGGACAACATGGTGTTGGAGAAGGAGTTGCGAGTCCTGTATCTTTATGTGAAGGCAACAGGACACTGGGTGTATTTTGAGCATAGGAGAGAGACCTCAAAGCCCATTCCTGTAGTGACACACTTCCTCCAATAAGGCCACATCTACTCTGACAAAGCCACACCTACTAATAGTGCCACTCCCTGTGAGCTCATGGGGACCAATTCCATCCAGTACCACAGGAGCACACATGCCAGTCCTCTGTTGCTGTGGCAACGATAACCGGGAAAATTAAAGGAGCAAAGGTTTGCGTCCTGATTTCAGTCACTTGCCTTCATTGCATGGTCCTGTCAGCATGTCACATCAGGGAGAGTGCAGTAGACCAAAGCTGCTTACCTCATAGCATCCAAGAAGCAGAGAGCAAGTGACTGGGTAGATTCTTCAGTCAGTTCCTAATGACCTATTTCCTCTAACCAGGCCCTACCTCTTACATGTTCGGCCACTTCCCAGTTAGGTATGTCTCCAACAATGGATGGGGTCAGAGCCCTTCTGAACACTGGTGCCTTGGGGTATAGGGTGGGACAAGCTGGCCTTTAGGGGACATTTCAGAGCCAAACCATTCTTCAAGGGTCTGGATTCAGAAATGTGGGCCACTAAAGAGATCTGTAGGTGGTAAGTACCGAGGAAATCACTCAAAAGAACATCCTACAGAAGAGATCCAAAGCACCAGGCACTTCATCTTGACCTTTGTCCTCCCCATCCGTTTCTCCCAGAGATACCTAGCCTGGATGTGGTTTTCAGGGTCACACAACAGGTTATAACAGGTGCCAAGCATATTATTTCTGCAAAGTAGACAGGACACAGGCATCAGACATTACCTGGTGTCATGTGTTGGGTCTCTGCCCATTCCTCCCCAACAACAGGGCTTCTTCCTTCACTCCTCAGGCCTACCTGGTTCCCTCTCACATTCCTCCTTAAATGACAGTAGCTGATTCCTCTGCCACCTTGTCTTCCCAGGAGAGTGACAGGGGCAGCCTTGGTGGCACACTGTGAAAGCATCAGGTAGTTGCTTATCCACAAGGCAGTGTTGCCGATGGGAGTGCTCAGAGTGGTCCAAGCCTGGATGCTGGGGATGCAGGGTGAAACCAAGATGAATGAGAGATACAGCCAGACCAACTCTATGGCTTAGGCTTTGCATTGTCTGTTGATGAACTGGCTCCCAGCTTAGACAGGAAATCAGTCCTATTCCTGGATTTGCCATCTTGTTTTTAAAAGAATAATGTACATGATCCAAGAATAGGCCCAAAGTAGAATTCACATTTATTTGAGGCACATGGATCATCCTTTGGTGCTTAAGAAAGTCACATTTATTCTCTTGAAAAATGTGTTTTTAAATAGTATTTGGAAATGTTTGAGAATACAGGGGCCTCAGCTGTGACAGCAAAATGTCGGCCTGACAGTAGGCTGGACTCCACACTGGGAGCCGTGCTTGTGCTAGGGGGGTGGCAGTGGGCCACGGGAGACTGACTCCAGCCTTAAAGAATGCATACAAAGGGCCTGGGAAGGCAAAAAAAAAAAATCGACCTTCAGCTCATTCCTGCATGTCTGTCTGTCTGCACAGCAGAGAATAACAGAGGGGCAGCACGCCAGGCACAGGTAAATCTGTGTGAAGTGTGATTGGTATTCCTTGCACTCTTTATTCTTGCAAGTTAAAAACTGTCTTGTTTCTGTGGTATTGGATCTTGAATGTAGAGCCATGTACACCCTGGGCAAGTGCTCTTAGGCAGGCGGGCCCCCGAATGTGTACTCTTGTACACCCTGGGCAAGCACTGTCAGCCAGGCGGGCCCCCGAATGTGTACTCTTGTACACCCTGGGCAAGCGCTGTCAGCCAGGCGGGCCCCCGAATGTGTAGTCTTCTTGCGTTCGTCTCCCAGTTGTTGAGCTACCAAATTGGACTAAAAGTGGTCTTCACATGGGGAAGCTTGTGTTCTTGTCCCTCCTCACTCCCCATTCCTGTGGAGATAACCCTCCCAAGCTCATCTGAGTCCCCAACTAAGGTCCATAGTGAGCCCTGAGAACTCTCCTGCCCTGATTCATGTTTGGGGACAGCTCAAAGATAGAGGATGGAGGTGTGTCTGGGTCTCTTGTCCAGGAGATGGCTGTGGACCTGGAACTGGATCAAGGCTCTTCTGCCTCCTATGGCTGTTCAACTTCTCAGAGTCACATTCTCTTCCGGGTATTCAGAAGACGGCTCCACGCTCTGGCAAAGGGACACTGCACGGCTCCTAGCCTTAGGAGACAGCGAGAGCTGCTCGTATGCAAACGGTAACAGACATCACAGCATCTCTCATGGGCCAGTGTCTGTCCTTAGCTTCCTCTGCTTGTTGCTTGTATTATGTCTGCCCCAAGCTTGCAAAGGTTTGAGCATCTTGGTTCCCATAGGAACAGGTGTGACAGTGCAAAAGGTGCTTTGGATTTAAGTCTTTCTGCTCAGATTCTGGAACCCCTCTGCTGAAGGGTGTACTATAAAGAACACTTTGTTGTTGTTTTAAATGCACATTTTTTAAAATACATGTCTTCATAATAGAATCCTCCAGCTAAGGATTGCATCCATATACATGGTTGTTGAAATTTTTTTTATATTTTTTGGAAGTATATTTGGGGTATCTGCAGTGACTAAGCAGGAATTAAATGCCAGGGACAAAGACAGCTTTGTATGTAGAACACTTCAAGGCGAGGACAATGGGAGCTGGAAACCAGGGCTGTGGTTCGAATAGTATTGCTTGGTCTGGAAAGTACTGTGCAACAAAGTTTAAGCCAGGGAAAGGTCACCCTGTTTTTTTGTTGTCTGTCTTCACCGTGATGTACCCCCTTCTTCCCAAGGCTTCTCCTCCGCCTGCCTCCATCTGTTCTTATGGGCAGCCCCCAGGCCAGACAACCTGTCTCCCCCAACTGTGAGGAGTTCTTTAACCTAGTCAACTCTGAGTTGGTATGTGAAAATGCTCTGGGCTGGCCTTTCTACCTCTGTGTTGGTTTTATGCTGACTTTGAACTGTTTTACAGAGAAACTTCTGTTGCCACGGCAGTGTCCTGACCCATGATATTACCATGCACTTCTTCAGGGTAACCCTCTTATGGAATGGAACTCTCTGGTTGCCTAGGTGGTTCTGGGGCTAGCGTTCCCATGGGCACCTGGGTTAGCAAACTGCTGAGTTTCAATGTGTTCTTGCTATAGGGGCTCCTTAATGTGTGTTTTCGAAGTGAAGACCCAGCATTGGTGGCCAACTTGACCCTGACAGAGTGCCAGACCAAATGTCCCATTATTCTGATCTCAGCCCTGGTAGGTCTGGTGTGTTGGATTTTTAAAATTGCATTTCTTTATCTCCTTCCCCCACACCAATCTCTGTATGTAGGCATGCACAGTGGTCAGAGAGCAACTGTGGGGTCAGTCCTTCCTTCCCACCGTATAGCAGCCTAGGATTGAACTCAGGTCATCAGATTTGCAACAAGCACCTTTCCTATTGAGACTTCACACACTCCCTTGTCTTGATAGATTTCTAAGACTCGGGATTTCCAGGGTTCAGTATCCCTCCCTGGTTGTTAGAATTCACAGGATATTTGAGAAGTAAAGTAGCTAGAAGGGCTGGAGCAACGACTCAGCAGTTAAAAGCACCGTCTGCCCTTCCAGAGGATCCAGGCTTGATTCCCAGCACCTACATGGTGGTTCATCATTCATATACCAGGGGATCTAACAGCTTCTGACCTCTGCAGGCACGAAGCTTGTGTCAATATGTGATGCATAGACGTACATGCAGGGAAAACAGTCATACATATTAAAATATATTTAAGCCTTAATATGTTTTAATGTGTGGCTTATGCCTTTGATCCCAGCATTCGGGACACAGAAGCAGGTGGATTTCTTGAGTTCTAGTTCAGCCTAGTCTACATAGTGAATTCCAGGACAGCCAAGGCTATATAGGAAAACCCTGTCTCTAAAAACCAACCCCCCCCCAAGAAAGTTGTTACACAGCCGGACAGCATGGCTGTGTGGAGCTCCTAGTCGACTGGCAATTACATGTCTGGATGTTGGCAGCATAACTCTCATATGACAACTTCTGTTTCTTGGTGATCCTTCACTTCCCACAGCTGTGGTGGTCAAGCCTAGAGCCAGTGCTCTGTAGTCGGTGGAAGAAATGTTATCAGGGCACACTGCCGCGGGAGCTGCAGAGACTACAGGAGGCCCGGGTGTTTGCTAGCAGGTAAGTGGAAGCAGTGTCAAGGGGAGCCCAGCCGCTCCTTGGACTAGGCTACATCATCGATCCTGAGTAGTGGGCACTGCCCCTGAGTGAAAGGGGAGTAACAGGCTGAGCTGACTGGCCTGCCTGAGGAAGCTGCTCCAGTGTTCACGGAGACTGCTTTCATCAGGTCTCCTTCTAGCTCAGCTTTCCTACATCCTGGCCCTGGATTCTGTTCTGTTTATTTAGCACAGAGTGCCCCAGAGGTTCAAGGCAGGCAGCATTGGGGGAACAGGATAGTGCAGAAGCAGAGTCTCGGTTCCCCCGTCACCTGAGTGTCAGATTTCTGGCGGCCCTGGCTGGCCTACCCTCATGAAGACCATCACACTCCCCGCGGCATCTAGGGATCTTAGAGGGCTTCAGCAAGACGTTAACCTTTATCAAGGACTTCCTCCTGGTAGCTAGTTTTGAATCTGTGCTGCCTCTATCTGGAGTATTTCACAACTTGTTCAGCAAACAAGTTAACACAGGCCTTGCTACCAACCCTGACTCTACAGAGATAAAATTATCCCTTTAACTCCTTCACCATACAGCATGAGTGCATATGCCAAACTCACCCTGATGGAAAGTAAGGTATCACGCTAGTCAGAAAGTAGACTCCGATGGGCTAGGCCAATCATAGGCCTACATGAACAACCAATATTGAGAGACCAGTGGTACTATGCCTCTTCCTCCAAAGCTCTTAGACCCATGTATCTCATTATGAGGTGGACAGGACTAAGCCGGTTTCCCCTCAGAATGCTGTATATCACCTGCCTTATGAATAAGGCTGGCCTCGACCTACCACATCCTCCCTGAGGAGACAGACACTTGACATAAATTGTATTTGTGGTGACTCTGGGGTCCCCGGCATCGTGTTTGAAAGGAAAGCCCCTTTTGTTAAACACAAAGCTATTTGGTGGCCAGCGGCATGACAATTAGGTGACTCCGATTTCAACCTCTGCAGTGATGTTTCTTTGTGTCAGTCTCCTCTCTGGTTCAGCTTCACCAGCGCCCAGCCCAGCCTGGATCTCGGCTGCCGCCCTGAACTTTGCAACTAGAGAAGTTAGGACGGAAAATGTCAGGGCGCATCTGAAAAGGCTAGACTGCGAGAGGAAGGAGGTAAGACACAGAATTTGATATGTTTCTTCTAGTGAGCTTATTTTTTCATTACTTCTTTAAGTGAGATATGCCCATTGGCTTTCCTTTTCCAAGAAAAACATCACCATTTCAGAGTCAAACTGTTAACTGAGTTTGTTTTCAGTAAGCCTCTCAAGTTTATTGGTAAAGTGCTGTACATTTCTTTTTGGAAGTGCTTATGTCAAGCTTGTGGGGTTTTTATTTATTTAACTTTATCTGTATTGGTGTTTTGACTCCATGTATGTCTGTATGAGGGTGTCAGATCACCTGGAAGTGGAGTTACAGTTATGAGCTGCCATGTGGGTGCTGGGGATTGAACACATGTCTTTTGGAAGAGCAGCCAGTGCTCTCAACCACTGAGCCATCTCCTCAGCCCCATCAAGCTTGTTTTTGCCTGCACTTCAACTTAGTATAAAGCCACCAGCCAGTGTCTGCACCTCCCATATACCCATTGCCACAACGGTGACTTGTATTGCAAGGCACTTACAAGAGTGCAACTCAGAGGCACCCGATGACGACTGGCTGGAGCTATGCTCTGCACAAGTATAAGGAGGAATTGCTCCAACTTCTAAGTGAAGGGACAGGCAGGACTTAGGCACTGAGCCCTCGAGAGCGAGCCCTAACTACCTAGTGCCCTCTACAGCACTCATGTGACCTCTAAGGAAACTCGGGCATGTGTAGGACAAGATTTGTTAGGGAATATGAGAAAACAGGAACCAGCATCTAAGGAGGAATCTGGGAAGTAAGCCCTGTTGTACATCCCTTCACTCCTAAACGCAGGACCTCTGCTGACCTAACTAAACTAGATCATAGTAGAGCCAAATGGTTCACTATAATATAGAAACCCTAGAAGGATTCTCCCAAGCCCATTTTACTATTGCTTTTGAATTATTAAAAGTAATGTTGCTGGTGCACACCTTTAATCCCAGCACTTGGGATGCAGAGCCAGGTGGATCTCTGAGTTCAAGGCCATCCTAGTCTACAAGAGCTAGTTCTAGAACAGGCTCCAAAACTAGAGAAACCCTGTCTCAAGAGAGAGAGAGGTAATATTGATGGCTTCAGAGCCCTATTGTAGGAAGAACTGATTTCTGCGTGCATACACACATAAACAAAATAAATGTAGTAAAAATTGTTTTAAGTGACCATATAAACCATAATTTATTCTGATGTAAGCTTCTAAACAATAGAAAGCCTGGAATGGAGGTTCATACTAGCAATCACAGCACTTGGAAGGCTGAGACAGGAAGACTGTCGGAATGAATTTGAGGCTAGCCTGAACTTCACAGTGAAACCCTGTCTCCAAAAATAGTGAAAACAGTGAATTAGAATTTTCCCCTTCCTGAGAGCCACTTAGAGGCCTTAAGCTCTAACCTAGCGTGGCAGGGTGTGACTTTCATGTGGTGCCTCTTTCCCTCCTAGCTGCTCATCTCCCTCCTCTTCTTTTCCTTGATGAGCCTACTCTCGTCCTACCTGACCCAACAGGTAAGTCACACCTTTTAGCTGAGGACGCATTTCCCCTCAACCCTGGGCTAGGCAGGAGCA
The DNA here is from genome assembly GCA_004026605.1 of Ondatra zibethicus. Lineage (NCBI taxonomy): Eukaryota > Metazoa > Chordata > Mammalia > Rodentia > Cricetidae > Ondatra > Ondatra zibethicus. Next base: position 24,147 of record PVIU01001400.1, read on the forward strand.
CAAGGTAATAAGTTCCAGGCCCACTTAGACTTCATATCTCTGGGCTTTTCAGGCTGTTTCTTGTTTGGTCTTTTGGTGTCTTGCTCCAATGAGATTTTCCATCTAGAAAGCCCAAGGCAGTGCCTCTGTTTAGGCTGTGTCACCAGGTTTAGACTTTGGAGGGTAAAATGGAACCACCCCATTCATGGTGAGGTTTGAACCCCAAATCCACATGAACACAGCAGCTCTTGGAACCAGCTTTGCCCACCCTGCACTAACGTCAGCTCTTCTGTGGCTCACAGGGCACTGCTGAGTATCTGAGAGCCACGGCCGTCTGTGCCGAGGTCCTCATGTACTTGGGAAGAAGGAACGTTTCCTGGCTGGTGCTCTTCCAGTTGACAGAGACAGGTGAGAGGCCATGTGTCCCTTGAACAGTATGGGAAAGCTGGCTCTACCCAAGATGAGACAGACATGAATTGATGAGCTACCACAACAGCTATGTCACCCTTCAGAAGCAGCTTTCAGACAGTTAAGGAACAAGCCTTGGGGTCAACTTTCATGGGTTTAACTTTACTGAGTTTATAAACCTTACCTCATTTGGGGTATTAATTCAGGACACTTATTTAAAGCAACAGAAGAGTCAATTGGGACACTCAAAGGTCCACAATGTTGCCAGTTTGGAATGATCTACCCAAAGGTACATTGTAGGGGGAGCAGTTGGAGGGTACTTGTTCAACCCCGTCTCTGTTCTCCTGTATGAGCATATCACCCCCATTTTCCCAGACCAAGGGAAAAAAGACCCTCTTTCCCAGCAGTTCTTAACAGGTGTCCTCAGCATAGGTCATAAGCCCCTGGATGTCACCACAGCTAGACAGAAACGACAGAGCACACGACATCCTGGGGGCATCCCACAGCACTAGAGAACTGACTCAGCTCCTCGATTTTGCAGATGCCGAGCTGGGGCACCTCCTCCACTTGGCCCCAGACCAGCACACCAGGCTGCTACCATTTGCCTTCTACAGGTAACTACCTGCTGGCTGGTGAGTAAGCCCAGCCTGGGTGCCTGGTGTGGTCAAAGAAAAAGCAATGTTTCCCCAAGGTCTCCCACCAAGTGGGAAAAGTCGCTTGTCACTCTGATCAACAAATAAGTCTATAGTCTGTGCTAACTGCTACTTACCTCTCAGTAGCTTCAAGTCCTTTCTCATTTTGCCTTTACCTGCAGTCTTCTCTCCTACTTCAGTGAAGATGCCATCGTCAAGGAAGAGACTTTCCTGTATGTCGCTGTCGACATGTACCTCAAGCTGATGCAGCTCTTTGTGGATGGGGAAACCAGGACTGTGTTGCCTCAGGCCAACAAAAGCTTAAAGCTCCCAGACCACTCCTTGCTCCAAGTAAGGTTCCCCCAGCTTGTGGGGCAGCTGTTTATTCCTTAGGAGCAGCAGGTGAGCTGCGCTAGTACCAATTCGGTGTGCCTGACCCATGGCTGCCTCTCTGTTCTAGGGTAGCCCTGTACAACTGATAACGGAAGCACGCATTTTTCTGCTGCAGCTAATACCTCAGTGCCCAAAACAGCGCTTTTCCAACATGAGAGAGGTAACAAACCCAGAGATATTCTTGAGCCGATTTCACAATTTAAGTAAAACGAGAAGTCACAGGCATGTGACACTTGAGCTGTGCTGTGGAACTACTGTCTCAAGTGTCTCCTAGCTCTTCACCTGCAAACAACTTACTCAGGCTCTCCTGAGAGGCTGTGGGCACTAAGCAATGTATTTTCTCATAGCTGCTGGCTGGCCGAGAAGACTATGACCCTGAGGTGAGCAACATCCTCCTGCAAAGGCGGCAGGCTGGCCCCAGCTTTGATCTCTACCAGGAGCCTCATCTGTTCTGACTACCTGTCTCAGTGCACCAACCAGCACCTTTGTGAATAATTTATTGCAAGCATAACATGGAGCTCTTGTTACACTAGAAAGTAGATTACAAATCTCCTTGATTACTCTAGTTAGGAAAAAAATTAATTATTCATAATTTGTGTCTGGCCTTAAATTTTGCTCAGTGTCCATAGGAAAATAAAATGCTGGTACCATAGCAGATTGAAGTACACACCAAGCCCACCTCCCTCATCCTGAGCGAGGTGCCCTCCAACATACAGCTCCTGGATATGTGAGGTGAAGTGCAGCGTGGGGTCCAAAGAGCAAGCAGAACTATGCCAGCAGGGAAATGAGGGACATCAATGTCTTTAAACCTCATATCACACCTGCTGAGTTCAAGCAGCTCAGCATGTCCAGTATTCCACCTGCAGCTCTCAGGTAGGCTCAGGCTTCACAGCTTGGCCCTCCATGGTCCCAGAGAGGCTCAGGGGCCCAGGTGGGGGCTCTGCTTCCAAAGTCAGGGCTTTGTCCTGGGTCTGGGTCAGAGGATGTACCATGGACATATGCACGTTGAGGTTGTGGGCCTTTTCAAACCTCCGGCCGCACTGGTCACAGGCGAAGTCCAGCTCAGTCTCTGCTTTATGTTTGGTCATGTGGTATTTGAGGGACGCTCGCTGCCTGCACTGGAACCCACAGACCTCACACCTGGGGGGCAGAGGCAGGTGAGGTAAGCTGTGCCTTGTCCCAGTCATAGGAAGTGCCCAGCCCACACTTACTGCAGTGGCTTGGCTCCTGAGTGACGCATCTGGTGGACAAGAAGGTGCTTCCGCTGCTTGAAGGTCTGCCCACATTCGTCACAGATGTAATTGCGTACTTCTGCAAGGCCAGAGGGGTGATAAGCACTTGTCTCAAATACCCAAATCTCCAAGATGAGTGAGTTATTATTGCTTTATATAAAACACAAAGGTGTGCCTAAATAAGGACCTTTGAGAACCCAACATTTAAAATGAAAGACAATTCTGATACAAAGAACTTCATTAATGTTTCTAATACAAGGCAGTTCATTAATAAAGATAAATTTCTTAAAACACTGTTACATGGCTAAATTTTCCCCCACATAAATTGTGTGAATTTGAAGCTTGTTTGGTTTTTTTTCTTTGTCTTTTGAGAGAGGGTTTCTCTGTGTAGCCTTGGCTATCCTGGAGCTTGCTCTGTAGACCAGGCTGACCTTGAATTCAGAGATTTGCCTGCTCCTTCCAAGTGCTGGGATTAAAGTCTTGTTTTTGAGACAAGATCTCACTATGTAGCCCTGGTGGCCTACATAGAGAATGCATAAATATGTGCACCATCATATCCAGCCTGAAGCTCCTTTTCCAAAGTAAAACAGACAGCCTTTGGGGGGCACACACCTCTAGAGAAGGTGCTCTCTAGAAGTCATGCCAAAGTAAAGACAAACAATGGACATAAGATCACTGGTGGAAGTAAAATGGTTCAATACACTTTGAAAATCAGCTTCTTAAGCTCTTGAACAAAAACTTAGCCATATCACACGCATGGTGGCACACACCTGTAATCTGTGTTCAACAAGGTCATCCTCTGCTGCATATCAAATTTGAGGCCAGCCTAACCTGCAGGTAAAGCCTCCTGCTGGCAAGACTGATGACCTGAATTCAATCCCAGATCCACATGGAAGGAGAGAGCTGGTTTTCTACAAAGTGTTTTCCGACCCTTACATGTATGTCATGTGCAGAAGTACTTTTTTCAACTATGGCCATACCAATACTATGCACTAATTCTAATTCTACTTGTTCCAACCCATGCTGCCTACACAGCTATAAAATACCTATGACCCATGACTTCTAAGCTGAACTAGTCTATAATGTTTCACTTCTTTAGAAAGCTGCTGCTGTGTCCACTATTGACTGGCTAGATAGCTTTAAGATCTAGACCAAAGGAAATTATTCTATCAGACATGTGCCCAAATGCTTACCAAGAAGTAGAGATTAGAAAACTGACATACAGCTGGATTTCATCATAAAACCAACAACAAAATGCATAAATGCTGATTAAAAAGATTTTTGTCATTTGTAAACCTCAGAAAAATGTAACAACCTACCTGAATGAATGTAAGAGATAAGTTAATTTTTTTCTACATTTTTTTTAAAATTTGGGAGTGGTGTAGCAAGTGTATGGAGATCAGAGGGCAGTTTGCAAGAGTCAGGTTCTTCCACCATGTGGGTCCTACAGAGATAAACTCCAGTCAGCTCTAGTTTGTTTGTTGGTTTGGTTTGATTTTTTTTGAGACAGGGTTTCTTTATATAGCCCTGACTGTCTTGAAACCCACTGTGTAGAACAGGCAGTCCTCGAGCCTGGAGATCCACCTGCCTCTGCCTCCAAGTGCTGGGATCACACAGGTGTGCGCCACCACCGCCTGTTAATTTTTAAAGGTGGTGAATTCACAGAAGAGTACCAGGGTTTCTTTGTTATCAATCCTGAAAAGTTGCTCAGACCTTGCAGGAGGGGGAAAAAAAACCTGCCTCCATCAGGAATTCAACAGATAGGACTCCAATTTGTATATTGAATCAGAATACCCATGTGATATAGAAGCACCTGATAGCAAGCTCTGTGACCCACTTGGTCACTACCGGCTTCTAGTGGGTATGTCCCTCTGGCTGGGCACCTGGGATCCACTGACACCAAACCCAAGTTCACAAGGCACAGCCTGAGGCAGGTACCTGTGTGGATGAGCTTCACATGTCGCTGCAGGTATCGGTCGATCATGAAAACCTTGTTGCAGCCAGGATGTGGGCAGGGCCTTTCCCGGACCTCCTCATGGTGCTCCTTAATGTGCTTCTAGAGAAAGAAGGGACAAGAGACCCTGGTGTTTAACCTGGGCACATCTACCTCCCAAGAGAGCCTGTGTCAAGGTCTTAGCACTTGACAGACTACTGGAAAGAGCCAATTACTTCCTACCCGTGCGGGAGAATTGTATTCTGTCAATCATGTTTTAAATAAACGCTGATTGGCCAGGCAGAAAGTATAGGTGGGACCAAAAGAACAAGAGTATTCTAAAAAACAAAAAAGCTCTTTCCACACTCCTACCCAGACCACCAAAAAAAAAACAATGTGACCTGCCCCACTAAAAAAGGTACCGAGACATGTGACTAACATAAGTAAAAATAATGGGTTAATATAGGTTATAAGAGCTAATAAAAAGCCTAAACTAATGGACCAATCAGTTTATAACCTAATGTAGACTCTCTGTGTGATTTTCCTTGGGACCTAAATGGCTGGGGAACTGAACAAAACATAAACCCCAACAAACAGGCCCCTCATGTTACAGCGCTGGCTCCTTTAAGCCAGTGTCTTAGAGCAAGGGGATGATTCCACATCCACTAGAATTGTGTGAGCCCTTGAGAAGTTTGCACAAATACCTGGTACCTCCAGCAGGTTGTTAACACACAACTCAGTCAAGTACACCCAGACCTGAAAGCAGCCCTTACTGAAGGTGATGCCCATTCCTTACCTTCATGCCATCAGCCCCACGGTACACAGCTGTGCAGCCCTGGTAAGGACACTTATAGATGGTGGGCAGCTCCTCCCTGTAAGGCAAAACACATGTGGAGGTGCTGACCTAATATGCAAATGTTCCACACTGCAGCCTGCTTACCTCTCGCATCGGAGCTTTTTCTTCCATCCAGGCTTGGGCCCAGGCTTCTTTCTGATTTTGGGCTCTTCGGGTTTCTTGGGTTCTTTGCTTTCACTCTTCTTACCAGAGACCCTAGAAGGGATAAAGAAAACAGTCTAGTGCAGTTTTCTTCAAGCTTTCCTGCCTTAGCTGCCTCTGTGCAAACTAGGGCCCCATCTATCATTAGCACCACAGTCAGCACAACTCTGGGAGGGTTAGAAGTCTGAGGCAGTTACCTTGGGATGGTATGCAGAACAGATGGTAGCATTGGAGCACACATACTATTTCATAATATAATTCAGAATTAAAGTCCTGTGTGCTAAAAACTCAAGAGATGGAGATGTGGTGAATGGTAGAGAATTCTAAATGTCAATCATTTTATCATATGATCTCATGCTAGAAAGGGGGTTAGCATTACCACTGGACTTTAGATTCTGTCAGGCACTTAGCACCTAGGGTATATCTCCAATCCCAAACTGTATTTCCTACACAACAAATAGTTCAGAAAGGAAACTAAGAAGACAACTTCTGTTCAAAAGCATCAAAAACGATAGACCAGGCAGTGGTGATACACACCTTTAATCCCAGCACACACTAGGCAGAGACAAGCGGATCTCTGGGTTTAAGGCTAGCCTGGTCTACAGAGTGAGTTCCAGGAAGCTAGGGCTACACAGAGAAACCCTGTCTCAAAAAAAAGTCCAGCATGGCGGTGCACACCTGACAGCTCAGCTGCTCAGGTACTGCTTGAGCCTGAAATTTGAGTACAGCCCAGAAAAGACCTGAAAGCCTCATCTCTAAACAAGCAAACATTAAAAAAAAAAAACTCACCAATTTTCTGTGTGGGAAGTGCAGCTCAACTGTAAAACAGCTGTCCAATATGTACAAGGTCCTAAATTTGATCCATCATCAAATGTAATTTTTTAATTTTATTTTATGTGTATGAGTATTTTGGCTGCACGTATGTCTATGCTCCACATAGCCTGTGAAGGCCAGAAGAGGGCGTCTCTAGATCCTCTGGAACTAGAATTATAGACTTGTTGCCTGCCACATGGGTGCAAATAACCAAAACTAGGTCCTCTACAAAAGCAACAAGTACACTTGACTGCTAAGCCATCTCTCCAGACCCAAAATATATACTTTTAATCAATAACAGAAGCCAAATCAGGTCCTGCAGGCCTGAAATCTTACCCATTCAAGAGGCTGAGGCAAGAGAATCACTAACCTGCAACTTAGTGAGACCCTATTTAAAAATACCAAGGTGGGGGCTGGAGAGATGGCTCAGAGGGTAAGAACATTGCTTGTTCTTCCAAAGGTCCTGAGTTCAATTCCCAGCAACCACATGGTGGCTCACAACCATCTGTAATGGGGTCTGGTGCCCTCTTCTGGCCTGCAGGCATACACACAGAATATTGTATACATAATAAATAAATATTTAAAAAAAAATACCAAGGTGGGCCAGGTATGGTGGCTCGAACCCTTATTCCAGCACTCAGGAGGCAGAGGCAGGTGGATCTCTGAATTTGAGGTCAGCCTGGTCTACAAAGTAAGTTCCAGGATAGCCAGCCAGGGCTACATAGAAATCTTGTCTTGAAAAACCAAACTAAAATACATATATAAATAAATACAAAGGTTTAAAAAGAAAAAACTGTGGTGAAACAGTTCAGTAGTGCACTTAACTTTCTGTGAAAAGCCCAGGTAGTTATTATTTATTTACTGGCAGTACTTTAGATTTAGATCTAGCCCTATCCTTCTGGGATTCTGCATCCCCTAGAAAGAATGAGATACTTAGGAATAAAATTGACCAGAGAGCCAAGTGGTGCAGGCCTTTAATCCCAGCACTTGGGAAGCAGAGGCAGAGAGAGCTCTGAGTTGAGTTCCAGGCCAGCCAGTACTACGCAGAGAAACCTTGTTTGGGGTGGGGTGGGGTGAACGGAAAAAGTGAAAGATTTATATGCTAAAAATTGTATAACACTTAAAGACAGTAAGTGGAAAGACTATTTTGTATTTATGGATAAGAACTAATTTGAGGGCCAGCCTGGTCTACTGAGTGAGTTCCAGGACAACCAGGGCTATGAACTAATATATGTAAGGGATGTGGTGTCGCTTACCTATAGTCACAGCATCTCAGGAGACAGAAACAGAAGGATCATGAGCTCAAGGGCTAGCCTATGACATACCAAGACTCACTCACTCTCTCCTCTCTCTCTCTCTCTCACACACACACACACACACACACACACACACACTCCTAATATTAAAAGATGGCTATGACTGCCCAGCAGTGGTGGCACACACCTTTAATCCCAGCACTCAGGAGGCAGAGGCAGGTGAACCTGAGTTTGAGGCAGGCCTACTCTATACAATGCAAGTTCTAGGTCAGCCAGGGCTACACAGAAACCCTGTCTCGAAAAAAAAAGTTTGGTTGTCAACTTGCTTAGATCTGGAATCAAAAGGGCACATCTGTGAGGGATTTTCCTGATGAGGTTATTTGAAGTGGGAAAACCCACCTAACATGGGTAGCAAGTTAATCTATTCTACTATTGCTGCTGTGTTCCTTTGCTGATACTAGAACCCAGCTCCTTCGGGCTTCCAAGATGAACTGAAAAACAGTGGCTATCCAGGAGTCCTCCAGGCCTTTAACACCAGGTTAGGCCTTCTGAGGCGCCTATCTTCAAGGACTGGGCAGCTACTCAGTTCTTGGCCTCTGCAGTTTAAGACAGCCATTGTTAGATTACTCAGACTGTATCATGTAAACTAATCTCTCTTCTTTCAGTATATATCATTTTATTCCTTTATAGAACCCTAATACAATGGCAATACATTTCCAATATAGTCTACCCAAGCAACCAACAGATTCACTAAAATCCCTGTCAAAATCAAAATGGAAGTTGGCTGTAGTAACACATATTCATAATTCCAATCCAGGAGGATAAGGCAGGAGGATTACAAATTCAAAGTTTGCCTGACCAAAGAAGCACACACCCTGCATCCCAGGACTCAGGAAGCAAAGGCAGGCGGATCTTTAAATTCGAGGCCAGCCTGATCTACAGAGTGAGTTCCAGGACAGCTTGGGATGTTACACAGAGAAACCCTGTCTTGAATAACAAATAAAAGCAAGACCCTTACTCAAAAACTTAAAAAAAAAAAACAGGCGGTGGTAACACAAGGCCTTTAATCCCAGCACTTGGGAGGCAGAGACAGTAGGATCTCTGTGAGTTCGAGGATACCCCAGTCTACAGAGTGAGATTCAGAACAGGCTCCAAAGCTACAGAGAAACCCTGTCTTGAAAACAGCAACAAAAAAAAAAAAAAAAAAAAGGAGGAGGAGGAGGTTGAGAAGTACAGCGCATTGTTTACTGAGCATATGCAAGGCCCTAGGCTCAATCTCCAAGATGGCAAAAATTAAAATAAAATACAAGTGACTTTTTTTGGAAGGCAGAAATAGAAAGACCCAATTGAAATTTACCATAGAACTTTTAAAGACAATGAAGAGCCAAACAAGGTTTTTGTTGGTGCTTGTGGCAGGATCCATATAGTCTAAGCTGTCCTAGTATTAGAGATGGCCCTGTGGCTGAGATACTTGTTGCTCTTGCAGAGGACCCAGGTTTGATTTCCAGTACCCACATGGCAGCTCACCTCCATCTAAGTCTGGTCCCAGGGATCCAATACCCTCTTCAAATCTCTGAAGGCACTGTGTTCACTGGGCATAAAGATAGGCATGCATACAAAACAGCCAGACACATAAAACTAAATAAATCTTTTAAAAAATAAAACAGTTAATTTTTAAGAATTAAAGCCAAGCATAATGGTACACACTTTACTCAACACTCAGAAGACAAAGGCAGATGGCTCGCTGAGTTTGAGGCCATCCTGATCTGCCAGGACTACATAGTGAAATTCCATCTCAGCACCTGGGAGGTCAGTATGGTTAGTTCAAGGTCACCCTCAACTACCATAGAGTTCAAGACCAGACTGGAATATATCAAACCCTATCTCAAAACAAAAACAAAAACAAAAAAACCTAAGTAACCCCATAGGATGGCACACGCCACAGCTCTCAGGAAGCTGGGGCAGAAGGATCAAAATTTCAAGTCCTGCTTGAGTTACACAGTGAGTCTGAGCCCAGTGTGGGCTACATAGGAAATTCTAGATCAGCCAGAGCTATATATAGTAAGAAAGGATCTCAAACACACACAGACACAAAAGAACAAAAATCACTAGCCTACAATATACAGGCTATTCCACCTCTTCCTGTCTGATAACTGTCCAATGTCCCCTCCACACCTATGTCCTGACCTATCTCCTGGATGAGTGGGATGGCCTTTTCTGGCAGTAACTCCCTGGTACATTAGACTACTTTAAAGTCTGTACCATATGTTTCATAGGTAAACACTTCCAATCCTATCTGACTGCCCTGTCTAAGCTCAGGTGTCCTCTGTTTTGAACCACAGTGCTCTGACCAGTCCATGCCTGAAGCTCTGTTATTTACTCAGGATGAGTACCCTGCCAGCCAGAATTCTAAAGGCTAAGAGAAAGGGCTGAGGAGGCAAATATGTGAGTAGGCACACAGACCAAGGTTATCTCGATACCCTGTCCTCAAAAGTCCTCTGCTGTGGGGCTGGAGAAGTGGCTTAGAGGTTGCTAAGCACTGGATGCTCTTGCAGAGGACCCAGGTTTAGTTCTTAACACTTACACAGAAGCTCACAACTATCTATAATTACAGCTCCAGATCTGATGCCCCTCTTTTGACCACCAAGATCTCCTGCATATGATTGGTACACATACAAGAACTCAGGCACACACATATACACATGAAAAACTATTTTTAAAACCCATAGCTGAAGCCAGGCAGTAGTAGTGCATGCCTTTAATCCCAGTACTCACGAGGCAGAGGCAAGTGAATCTCTGATTTTAAGGTCATCCTGGTCTACAGAGCAAGTTCCAGGATAGTCAGAGCTACACAGACTATCTCGGGGGGAAAAAAAAATCCCCAGCTGAGCCACACTATAATGTCTGAAATCAAAGAAGCATTCAGGCAAAGTACAGTTCCCACTAAAATAGTAAAATAGTTCATTTTTTGGGCTGGAGAGATGGCTCAGCAGTTAAGAGCACTGAGTGTTCTTCCAGAGGTCCTGAGCTCAATTCCTAACAACCACATGGTGGCTCACAACCATCTGTAATGAGATCTGGTTCCCTCTTCTGACCTGCAGCTATACATGCAGGCAGAACACTGTATACATAATAAATAAATAAATCTTTAAAAAACAATAGTTCATTTTTCTAAAGGTGTCTTAAAATGTACCTTGTGTGTCCCACCCAAAGCAGATTACCTTCACCTCAAGTCTTAGTGAGACAAGTACACAGTGGAGCACGCTGTTCACATCTCAGCAACACGAGCTCAGCAGAACAACCACTTCCCCCACCTTCCAAAAATGAAATTCACCAACCCTCCGAACTACCTACAAAAGTGGCTCAAAGTGGAGGACACTAGAAAGGGAACAGGGGCTCCTTGTGGCAACCCAGCCTGCACTCTGGTCATGTTCCCCAGACAGCTCTCTGTCTTGTGAGGCCTGCTGAGGCCATCTGGCTTGGTATTGTTTTCTGGTTCTGATCTCCCATGTCTCCTGCTGTACTTTTATTTCTTTCTCTTTCCATAAAGAATATTGGAACTTACATTAAAAAACAAAAACAAGAAATTCTCAATCTTTTTGTAGGGTTTTCTTGGCTGGTAGCATGGTGCTCAGAGATGCTCTTTGGATTTCCACTTTGAGCTGTGAAATGCTCAGAGCACTGTGGCAACGAGGCAGTCACTATCTAGCGGTGGGATATGCCAGTAGGAAGTATGGCCCCCCATATCCCATTCTGAAACACTCGTGACTGCCATGTGCACCAAGACTAACCTCTACCGCATCACTAGACATCTTATGCTTCCACGGGGCTTTACGCTTACTTCTTTTCCGGGTAGGGCTCAAAGGACTCATCCGAGGACTGTGGGTTTAGCTTCTTATCGCTCTCATCTTCACTCAGGAAGTCTCTAGGAAAGATGAGAGAGCTTTCAGCAAAGCACTGGCCTAGGTGGACAACAGACCCAATGCCATCTTCTGTCTTTAGGTGCTACAGACCCCATAGCCCATGCTTCGCTTCTGAACATGTCTTAAAAATCTAAAATACCCCAATTCCTCACTCTATGTCCTAACAGGAAGGACAAGCCAGAGTCAATGAAACCAAACAAGCTAGCAATCCTCCCTCCCTGGAAGCCACTCTTTCCTAAATACCAGAACCCCAAACTCTGAAACAGCTCATTTATTTACAGCCTGGAAAGTAGGGAGGCTTAAAGGCAGATTCAGAAAGTAACTGTTTGCCCATCAACTGTGAACACAGGAGCACTGTTAGCCATTTCAAAGTTCACAACAACAAATGGTTTTGACCTTCACCCTAAAAGATGAACCACTGGCCTCTGTTGAGCAGCAGCAGTCAGTCTAACAAGCCCTCGGTGTCCCCACAGCTCCAGCTTCCTAGATGAGTTTAGGCCTGAGGCTACAGGCAGTCAACAGCCCAGGAATACACCTGGTCCTCACAGGAGTTGAAGCAAAATTCAGAAGGTGCATATACACCCCAGTCTAAGCCGCCGGGCAGAACAGAAGGGGATAAACACCAACTGAGAGGTTCTCAACCCAGAGCAAACAGACCCTGATACGCCCCTTCAAGGGAGGCCTAGCCTCTCCCTACACAGAGCTTCTGCTCCAAGTCTCAACATCACTGTCCCAAAGGGCCTGAGTCTAGCATTCCCTGTTCTAGTGACACAAAACTAAGGCCTTTAAAGAGGAAGCAGATTGATAACAGTAAAGGACCAACCCTGGAGCAGTTTAAAGGAAGAGATTCCAGAATGCTTTGGGTTAGAATAGGAACTGTATTTCCCCTTGCAGTATGTTTCATCTGGGTGCCTCTGGGATCAGAAAGCCAAGCCAGGAGCCAGAGGCCTCAGAACTCCCCTGGCCACTCCTCTCCTCCCCACCTCTGAGAAGGAGGGAAGGCAAACATGCCAACCAAAGGTAGCAGCTCTAGGGAGGCTGACTCTAAATTTCGAAGGAGAAATTTTAGGCTTTTTAAACCCACTCTTCTCTCACCCCTCAGAAAGGTCACTGAACTCGTCTTTTACCCGATCATCCGAGGTTGAAGATGGAACCTGCTTCTCACCCAGTTGCCCTGGGAAACAAAAAAAACAGGCTCTAGTTACTACCATTGAGCGCAGAAAGGGCCTCACCTGTAAGGAGGCAATGTCCCTGTCTAAGGACACAGCCTTCCTTACTAGGGTCAGAAGGCCCCTGTCTCATTTCCTCCATTCTCACTGCCCCTCCCCCAACTCACTATGCTAGTCTCTGTCCAAAGAAACAGGAGGCATCATATCAGCAATCTGACTCTTTTCAGATTCAGGTCATTGTTCTAGGTGAGAACAGCCCATTCTGGATAGTTTACAACATTTTAAAGGCTACTGTTATCAAAAGAGGTGTACACACACTTTATAAAACCAAGCATTCTAAGATACCATATTCTAGGATGTCTGTGACATCCTCCTAGGTCCTTGCCTTGAGTCCATCTCTGTTTTATTTCTAGCTGAACCACACGGGTACCTGAATTCTTAATTTTCTTTCTTTCTTTTTTTTTTTTAAAAAACGTATAAGACTGTTTTGCCTGTGTACATGCTGGTACCAGCAGAGGCCAGAAGAAGGCCTCAGATCCCCTGGAACTGGAGTTATAGATGGTGATGAGCCACCATGTGGGTGCTGGAAACTGAACCAAGGTCTTCTGCAAGAACAGCATGTGTTCTTAACTACTAAGCCATCTTCAACCCTTCTCCTTTTTTTTTTTTTTTTTTTTTTTTTTGAGACAGGGTCTCTCTATGTAGCCTTGGTTCTGTCCTGGAACTCTTTATGTAGACCTGGATGACCTCAAACTCACAGAGATCCGCCTGCCTCTGCCTTCCTAAGTGCTGGGATTAAAGGTGTGCGCCACTATGCCTGGCAACCCTCCTTTGATTTTAAAGAGCCCAATGGGAATTTGCAGGTGGGAACCAGCTGAGCACCCATAAGCGGCCATGAAAACCAGCATATGAAGGCAAGAGGCAGGCAGAAAGCTGACCCCAACTCTCCCCAACATATGATGCCTAGGAACAGCTGTGCCCAACCCACAGCACGGGTGGGTGGGGTCCAAGCCCCACAGAAGAGCCAGTCAGTAGAAGAGGTTACCACACTGGCCCACACTATGGTAAAGCAGCAGCCTCATTGTCTGCCTCCATGTCTTGAGACAATAACCCCATTCTTCTCTCTCAGTCCCCTCAGCCTACAAGAACAACCAGTACCCTGTGGTCTAAGGACATGCTTAAAGGAAGACCGAATGCCAGAGGAACATGTCATTACAGAAACTGTTGAATCAGACGCCTGCTTGTGAAGAAACAACATCAAGACAGGCTGGTAGGCCAGCCTACTCTTAGGTATTGGAATAGCCACAGTCCCTACGGGAAAGCACTGAGGCTGGATCCCCATCTTCTCCCCCCAAATAGGACAGACATCTACTTTCTGCTGAAGACAACCTTGGTCAGTATACTGAATCCTGTTCTAGCTTACGCCACAGGTGCTACTTACCTGGGGCCTCACTGGGAACCAAGTTTGGCTGAGTATAGGGGTCTATCCCAGGTCCCACAGAGTCTCCATGTGAGGGCAGCAGGGCCACATCCACACTGGGCAGTGTCTTGGTCTCAGATCCAACTTGGGTTTCTCTGGCCTGGCAGAGCTGAGAGGCAGCTCCAGTGGGGTTTAACTCTGAGTTCTGAGCCAGCCGAGGTGATACCTCCTTGCCCCAAGCCCACTTCACTGCTAATGCACTGTCCAAAAAGAGAGCTCTGCAGCTGGAGTCTGTGTCCATGGTGAAGTCATGGCCCTGGTCGCAGCCCCACACAGCCTGGATGATGCCGCAGTACTCAGAGGACAGCGTCCTCTGGAGGCTGGGCAGAGACACACAGTTGGCTGCATGTTCGTGTACCCAGCCCACCAAGCTGTGCAGACACCGAGGGCTTGAGGTGATCAGATCAGCTGGGGAGAACCAACAGCGATGTCAGTCTCACGGTGGCCAACACTAGGCCCAACCTGGAATGCCCACCCTGGCACCAACAGCACTCACCCATGCAGGCTCCCTCCTCTGCCACTGTGGGAGGCTGAACACCAAACCTGCAAAGCATCGGTGTGGCCACAGTTTAGGAGCCTCTCAAGGTCACCAGCCTCCCCGGGAGCCTCCACTAGCAGCCCTGCCCCTCTCCTGACAACAGCTCGTCACCCTCTGATCTCTGCAAACCTTGCCACCACAGCACCTCACCGTGGCACCAGCAGAGTCTTACGCTGGCTCCTGTCCACCCCACAAGTCAACACCCAGGATACAGGATGATGACCCCTGAAGGTCCCAAGAAATCCAACAAGGGCCTACTTTGTGTAAGGCTTCCGCTGGCCCGCTGGGGAGACATTGACTCTCTGTAAGAAGGACCTGAGCAGGCTGTGGCACTGATAGAACTGGGTGTAGCAATTCTTGCAGACAAACTGAGGCAGGGCTGGGTCCTGGTGCACAGTGACACCCAGCAGACGCTGGAAGTCCCTAATGAAGACACGCTCCCCTGGGGACAGTCTCTCTGAGGTCTCCCCAGGCACTCTGTCAGAGATACTGCGGAGGCTCCGTGAGGAAAACTTCCCATGGCAGAGGCGACAGTGCCCCATGGCAAGAGTTCGGCCTGCTCCTGAGCAAAGAAGCAAATGTGACAGTAAGGAAGGGACTTACGATGTGAGAGACACACTTCCCACTAGCCTCCCGGCACCTAGAGCAGAGACATGCCCTCCAGGGGCTTCCTAAACACTAACAGCAGGGCTCAGGAGCTGGCCTTCCTCACTGAACATTCAACTTTTGGAGGGATACTGTCAAGAAATCTTTCAAATATTTTTTGAGGTGGTGGTGGGGGTCTCACTGTACAGCCCAGGCTGGAGCTCATAATTCTCTCCCTCAGCCTTCCAAGGGCTGGGATGTCAGGCATATGCCACTGTGCCCAACTCCTCTCGAAGAACTGCAGGTGCCTCCAGTGAAGATGCAACTTAACCTTTGCTCACACATCCTGATCCTGAAAATGTGTCCCAGCTGTACCTCAAGACGCTGACTTACTGTCCACCCATAGGTGCCCTGTCTGCAGAATGTGGATAATGCCACCTCGTTGCCTGCCCTCAGGGAAATTAAAGGACAGCATGCATAGGAAAGTCATTCTCAAATGGTTGAAGAACACTATGCAAACCTGATGCTGTTACCCTAACCAGCTGCGGCTTATACACAAACTCTCAGCCAGACAGGGAACGAGTAGTTAACTTAGTTCCCACCACAGGTCGTGGGTCTGTCTTAACCAAAAAGAAACTGGGATTCAGAGAAGTAAGCAATTGCCCTAGCAGTAAATATCTCAAAGAGCTGACTTGACGCTCACACCGGTCTGACTTCAAATCTTAAGCGCTAAATAGCAGCGACCCAGGGGAAAAGATCGGCTGTCTGGCCAAAAGTCGCTGCAGTAGAAGTCAGAGGGTCTGGGCCCTCCGGAACTAGGTTTGCTCTCAGAATCACTAGGCTCCCGTCACGGCCAGAGGACGCCCGGAACCCACCTGCCTCGTCTGTACCGTCTTCGCCTGTATCCCCGCAAGAGCGCGTCGAGCCCCAGTTGAGCTGCGCCGCCGCCAAAGCCGCCGCCCCGTCAGCGCTCGCTCCGCCGGTGCGAGAAGGGCGACCCCGACTCCGACCGCTTCCACAGCTGCCGCCCGAACTCCCGCGCTGCCGAGCCGTGCCAGGCGACAGGAAGCGGCCGAGCCGGTCCCGCTTCATGGTGGCGGCCGCCACTTGCTCCCTGCTCCGTGCTATCCGGTGCGGCTCGGCCCGCTGGGTTCTGCTTGACTGAACTTGACTCCACTCACTCAGTACCGTTCGGCTGCCCTCCGCCCGGCTACTCGGCTCCGCTCGGCTCACCGCGATCGGAGCGGGGCGAAGCGAGAGATGGAGCGAAGTGAGGAGCGGCCCGGGAGCGACGGTGGCCACTGTTGTGTTGAGAGCCCAGAGTTCTTAGGGTCGCTCGGAACTCGCGACAGGCCCATAAAAGGAGGGGCAGCCGGGAGGGTGAACTGCCACGGACTGAGGCACGGGCTTTGGCACATAACAGAAAACCGCAAAACGACGTTCCTCCTACCAACCTTCTGGTCGAGACGCAGAGCAAGTTCGCCCGGAATAGCTGACAAGACCCACCCGGCCCCTTCTAGTCCCTAAACCTAGGTCTGCGCGGCGGGGCGGGGCAGACGGAAGTGTGTCTCGGTCCCTTCCGGCAGTGTGCTGTTCCCACAACTCCCTCGGCTGCACACTCCACGTTCCGGTTTGGAGGCGCCGGCCCCGCCCCTGTCGCCGCGGCCTCCCCCGCCCGGCGCCATGGCCGCTGCGGCCGGGGACGGCGCGGCGAAGCCACTGCAAAGCGCCATGAAACTGGCCAACAAGGCCATCGAGCTAGATACCGGCAACCGGCCCCGGGTGAGGCTGGGAGGGGCGCGGCGGCAGCTCCGGGAGGCACCTGGTCCGTGGTGGGCGAGGGCGAGCGTGTGAGGGGGATCGCGCTTCCGACGCGCGCGACAGCTCTGGGACCCCACCCGGAGGCTCTCGGCGGGGCGGCTGTGGGCGCTCTGCGGGCACCTGGGACAGCTCAAATAGCATTTGGTCTCAGGTTTATCTGTTCAATAAGTCGGTGAAATAGAGCCGAGGTTCTCTTTGCAAAGGACATGTGAAGCAGCCCTCCAGGATGGAGATGACAGACGTGCGTGTGTGTGTGTGTGTGTGTGTGTGTGTGTGTGTGTGTGTGTGTTCTTGACAGAGGCTGTGTAGACTT
Source organism: Ondatra zibethicus (assembly GCA_004026605.1). Lineage (NCBI taxonomy): Eukaryota > Metazoa > Chordata > Mammalia > Rodentia > Cricetidae > Ondatra > Ondatra zibethicus. The sequence goes on from PVIU01001400.1 coordinate 41,619, forward strand.
AATCTAGAAAAGACTGGCTGTTGACTCATTCATTATAGTGCTGTCTGTTTGCAGTTGCTTTCAAAGGTCATTTGTAAAGGAAACGCAGGCACAGAAGGGGTGTGGCCTGTCACTGAGAATGAATGCTAATTAAAAGGATGGCAACCAGGTGGAAGAGCCGGCTAGGCCACCCTGAGCTACCCTTGAAGAGGAAGAATCAGTGTTCGTCCAGTTCCCCAAATTCATTTTCTAGGGCATCAGGTGCTCCCCACAAGACCAAAATCCTGCCTGAAATCCATTTTATCCTAATCTCTGAAGTGTTGAGTTAATGAAAGATGGGTAATTTGACAATGGATAAAACAAAACACATACATACCAGAGTGCACTGTGTCCTGAGCTGTCACAGAGCTCAGGGCAGAGGGGTTGTACAGTTAAAACCTGCAACTCTGGAGTTCGGAGAACGTTGTTTCTTACAGCCTTAAGCCAGAAAGTGATATTGAGAGACGAGCCCAATTCTCTCCTTAGACTTTCAGGAAATATTTTTTATAAGACATGGAAAGGCTGGTCTTTGAGTTGCACAGGAAGGGGTCTTTGCTATACAGAGTGGAAAACAGTATCTCTGCTGAGGCTGCTTTACCAGGCCTCAGGACTGAAGATCCATTCCTACAGGTGCTGCAGAGCAAGGTTGTGAAAGAAGAGATGTGGCCAGCTGGGAACTCTCTAGTGCAAAAGTTGTAGGAAGAAACTCCTGATTTTGTTCTCATACAGAATTTTTTTCCCTTCAAGTCTAGACAGTGGGGGTGCTGTCTCTCCCTAGCTGGACCATCACTGAAGTCTAGACAGTGGGGGTGCTCTCTTCCTAGCTGGACCATCACTGAAGTCTAGACAGTGGGGGTGCTGTCTCTTCCTAGCTGGACCATCACTGAAGTCTCTCAAATATGAGCAGGCGCTCTTGTTCCTGCTTCCCACATCCATGGCAGGCATGATGTAGGCACTTCCCTCTGCTAGCCTGACCCCTGCCATTCTCTTCCCTGAGACAGGAGGCATACATGGAATACCTGAGAAGCATCCACTACATCTCCCAGGCGTTGCTGGAAGACATGGAAAACACTACAGGTATGCTTGCGGACTTGCTTCTTCTCATGATGGCAACGTTGTGGGCATCTTAGCCCTTGATGGTCCCCAGAGCTGGAGGTCTCCTGCTTCTTTCCAGCCTGGTCATTATGATTAGTATAGAATATCATAGTGGAACATGGTGGCACTGAAGAGCAGTATTATGGGTTAGGAGATAGATCATGGATTGAGTCAAGACACCACTTCAAGGCAGTGAGGAGAGAGCTGCATAGAAGTGGGGGCATTAGCAGAAGTACATTTAAAGCCCGAGAGAAATAGTTACAGCAGTGCTTTGTACGTATAGGCTGGAAGTGGAATTTTGGGAACTTCCCAAAGCTCTACCCAGCTTTGGGAGGAGTAGAGACCTTGGATGTATCTGGAAGCAGAAACCAACCAGACCTGCTAGGGTTGCTGGTGAGTTACCACCATGAGGGGATGTTCCAAGCAGAGGACAGGCAACTTTATGTTTGTGTCAGGGGAGAAGTCGTGAATTGCACTGTGGGGCTGGGGATCTAGTTCGGTTGGTAGAGCATGCTTTCCTAGCCTACTGAAGCCCTGCAGTTGGTCCCTGGCACTGAATAAACTAGGTGCAAGCCTGAAGTCTTAGCCTTGAGGAGATTCAAGAGTTCAAGGTAATCCTCAGCTATGTAGTGAGTTTGAGGCCAGCCTGGGCTACATGAGACCCTGTCTCGAATTTTAAAAAATTAGAGAATTTCACTGTGAGCATATAAAATCTGAGATACAAGCAACGCTCTAGACATAGGAACACAGTTAGGGAGAGTTTGTGGAGAACAAGAGAGCTCAGCTGAGTCCTGACACATCGAAGATTACAGCATCTGGACCAGCAGGAGGAACCTTAAAGGAAATAATATCCCAGAGAATAGAAAAAATTTGAATGGCTTGCTGTCTTTGACAAAGTAGAACTGTGTAAGGACAATAGGGGAATCTGGATGTTGAGATGGAGGTGGAATAAGGAGAAAATGGAGTTTATGAGGAGCTTGTTGTAAGGGGGAACAGGAGATTAGATCCAGGAGCTGAGCAGTCTTGGCAAAGTATAAGGAAAAGATGCACCTACTGATAGAAGCAGTCCCATGGAGGGAAGGGAGCCGCAGAGACACCTAAGGGTCAAGGGTGGAAGTGCTCACAGCAACACCTGCAGGAGGGTAAGTCTGGTACAGGCAGCTGGTAGGTGGTAGGCCACAAGAGTCTGTAGCACCCATATCATGGTTCAGCAGCCATGAGTGCTACATGGCCATCTCCAGAAGGCAAGCAAGAGTCAGTCTGGTGCTTGGCTGCCAATCATGTGTGTATACTGTCTTGAACTATGATGGGATGAATAAGGGTGAACTTGCCTAACTTACAGTTCCTTGTTCTTAGTAAGGATATGAGTCATAACCAGCCCTGTGTTCCTTCCCTAGAAGCTGGGGAAACAGTTCTCCCTGAGACCTCAAAGATGCTGAAGCTAGCTGAACAGTGTCTGGAACGGGCTCAGTCAACAGCTTCTAAACTTGGTGGGTACTCAAAGAAGGGGGCTCTTGGTACTGGCTTTGTGGGATGATCCTTAGCCTGCTGACCAAGGTTCTATACATGGCTTGCAGGGAGAATATGCCTGAAGCCAGCTGTACCTGTGGCTCCTCCCATGCCCTTGCCCACCAGCCGACATCGCCGAGTGTGTTCAGACGAAGGAGGGAAACTCTCCCCATTCCTTCCTCCTGAGATCTTCCAGAAGCTGCAGGTGGCAGAATCACAGAACTCTAAGAAGTAAGAGTGTCAGGTTGGGAGGTGTGCTAAAGCTGTGGATTGGGTTGGAAACTGAGCAAAGTAAGCTTCCCTTGGGGTAGTTAGTTAAAGTGGTTCCCAGAGTAGACATACCCCTTGCCCAACAGAGGCAGATACAAATTCCATTAGGATGCAAATCCATCCTTCAAAAGTTAGTGGCAAACAAAGACAGCTACATAGAAACCGAAATGATGAGATAATAGTTACGGAACAGACCTGTGAAGATTTCAGATGGTTATCAGGCATGGTTCAAACAACTCTGAGCTTTGTTTAGAAATACAAAACCAAGTTTGAAAGCACCTGAACAAGAAACTCTAAAGTCAGAGCCAGCAAAAAGACATAAACAAAAACCCAGAAACAAAAACAAACCTAGTTACAGTATCTGACGCCCTCTTCTTGCCTCCTTGAGCACCAGGCACATACATGGTAAAAGGTACACATACATGCACACCAGGCACACACATGGTAAAAGGTACACATACATTCAGGCAAAAGACCCATACACATAAAAACAAAATAATAATAATAAATAAATACTAGATAGTTGAGAATGTAACTTCAAGGTAGAGTGCTTTCCTAGCATACATGAAGCCCTGAATTTGATTCCTATTACTGCCTGTTATCCCAGTGCTCAAGAGATGGAATCAGGAGATCATAGGTTCAAGTCTATCCTATTGAACTTGTGGCTAGCCTGGCCAGGAGAGGTAGCATATGCCTGTAATCCCAGAACTTGGAAAGTGAAGGGAGAAAAATCATGAGGTCAGGGCCTTCCTTAAAAAGCAGTGGTAGCACATGCCTATACCTTTAATCCCAGCACTCAGTAGACAGAAGCAGACGAATCTCTGTGAGTTCAAGGCCAGCCTGGACTACAGAGTAAGTTCCAGAACAGTCAAGGCTACACAGAGAAACCCTGCCTCTAAAAAACTAACAAATATGGGGCTGGAGAGATGGCTCAAAAGATAAGAGCACTGGCTGCTCTTCCAGAGGTCCTGAGTTCAATTCCCAGCACCCACATGGTGGCTCACAGCCATCTGTAATGAGATCTGGTGCCCCCTTCTGGCCCACAGGGATACATGCAGGTAGAATATTGTATATATAATAAATAAATCTTAAAAAAAAACTAACAAATAAATAAATAAATAATGTGTTTGTGATAACAAAGTGGAGACACAGATGAAGAGAGAAAAAAATAAGCAAAGATAAAATCCAGATGTCACAGGAACAAGACATAAAATAGGAAAGACCAAAGGCCTAGCATGTTTTTTTAAGTTCTAGAAAGAGAAGAAAGATAATGGGGTGGGGGGCATTGTTTGAAGATAGAACAGCAGAGAATTTTCTACACTAATGAAAGATACCAAGCCACAGATGCAGAAACTCAGTGAACCCAACATAGACGAATCAGGCTCCTCTTACCACATGTCCCAGAGGTGCCTTTACCCACTGGGCTCCTCAGGCCTCACCTGTCTTAGTGTGCAGCTTCATCCCTGGGGCAGATACAGAATGGAGTCTTTCCCCCTCAGTCTCCTCCATACCTTTTGTCTGCTAACTCTGAAAGCAGGGAGGTGTGTGACTCCTGCAGTTTCTTACTGAATAGACACAGCTCTCCCTTTGGTGGGTTGCAAATGAATCTTGCTGTTGGGAACCCTGTAGTAACTTCTAGGAGTTCCATGTTATTGCCACAGATATAACTGATTTTCATAAAAATCCAAATGTCCTGCTTCTCTTGAGAAGTCCCGAGTTCTAGCATTACCAACACCCATGTTTGGGCAACAGATCTCTAGCTTGCCCCCGACCCTCCCTCCTGCATTTCTTCCTGCTTCATCACCATCTTCTTTCATCTTGGTCTTAGAACGAGGTCCAGAGGGGTGTAAGGATGGTTGCTCAGGTCACTAGAACATTCCTGGACTTCCTGTGCATGGACAGCAGCTTGTCACTGTTTTTAGGGAGCTGACACCACTGGAAAAGGCCTCTTTACAGAACCAGAAGCTGAGAGCCACATACGAGGCCCGGATGGCTCGTCTGGACCCCAGCCAGGCCGTGCAGAAGACATCACTGGTGAGCAAGGCCCAGAGAGGAGCTGGGCTGCTCAGGGAAGGATCAAGGCACTGAGGAACTGAGATTTATTTCCTCCTCCTTTCCATAGACCCTATCTCTACAGCGGCAGATGATGGAGAATCTGGTGATCGCCAAAGCAAGAGAGGAGACGGCATCCTTAAGGAGAGATGAGAGTGAGGTCTTGAGCTGAGGGTGGAGAAGGGGCAGAATAGGGAGAAGGAGCCAGGTGCCAGGTAAGTGTGGGCCTGTAAGCCTTCCCAGCAGTGAAGCAGCATCCCCTCAAGGAGATTAACTCTTACCCTGCTCCTAAGGACTCCCTCAGCTTTGCACTCCTGGTCTCCCCAGCACTACTACTCTCCTCCTTCAAGTGTGCCTCCCTGGAAACAGCCCCTTCTTGAACTAATGGCTGTTCTCCTGGCCTTGTCCAGTACTGCACTCATCTCTAGAGGGCAGAGATAGCCTTACCTACCTGGACCCTTGGGACATCAAGGGTATTGTAGGAGTATGGAGTGGATGAGGCACAGGGCAAGGGTGGAGGCCCACTCATGTCAAGACACTACTGGCCCCTTGACTCTGTCACCCCAGCTCCAGCGGAAGATGGAGGAGCGCCGCCTGCGCCTTCAGGAGGCAGCCAACAGGTGCATCCCCTTCCTGTCTCATAGGCATTCTGGGAGGCCTGGAAAGGGCTTCCTGAGCCCATAGGTCTATCCCTGTTCCTAGCTTGTCTTCCTCCTCAGGAGGTTCTGCAGTCAAGTTGCTCTGACCCCAGAGGAGCGGGAGCAGCGAGCCCTCTATGCTGCCATCCTGGAATATGAGCAAGACCATGTGAGTCCATGCAGAGGAATGGCAGAATTGGGATCACATGGGCCTATAGGAGTTGGTTCCTTCCCACACCCCAGGGCAACCCCACACAGTCCTTGCAGGGCATCCCATTGTGGAGATCCGACTGTGCTTTCCTCCAAGGTCCTCTGTCCTGCAGGACTGGCCAAAGCACTGGAGAGCCAAGCTTAAACGGAGCCCAGGAGACCTGTCAGTAGTAACCAGCCTGGTCTCCCACTTGCTCAGGTATTCATAGAGCCCATCCCCCACATGTGGTTCTTCCTGCTAGATAATGGGGAAAGAGTTAGAAAGGAGATTAGTTAGAAAGGCTAGGCTATGGAGACCTGGGGGGCGAGGGGCTCCTGCAGAAGGGCCTTTTGTGCTGATAGGTTTTTGCCGGCTTCCATTCGCTTCTCTAGATTGGATGGATCACACTTATGATATTCACTAATGGGAAATAGCAGAGAAGTTACCTCTCTGAAATCTTTCATAGTATGGCAGTTTTTGTACAGGTGACGCCACAGATGATGGCATAAAGCCCAGGTGACTGAGGTCAGTTAATAGGAATTGAACTCAGATTTCTAAGCTTAAGGCTAAAAAGTAAATCGAGGCCCTGCCCGGCTTTGAGGGTGGCTGCTATGGTGCTCACTTGTGTGCTGGAGATGAGAAAAATGTGTGGGTATAGAAAGGGCCCACCTGGGCAGACTCTGCAGGGCCCAAATGCATCCTTCCTGTTCTTCTCCTTGCAGCCTTCCTGATCACCCAATCTCCCAGCTCCTGAAGAAGCTCCAGTGTGCAGTATACAGTGCACTGTACCCTATTGTGAGCCGGGCCGCTATCAGTGCTGCGCCTGCCCCAGGCTGCTGCTCCCTACCCCCAGAAGCCAACGGCCTATTGGCTCCTGGGAGCCGGCGACTTCGATCCTCCCAGAGCCTCTACTGCATGCTGTCGCCTTCAGAACCCAGTGCAGCCCCAAGACCTCTGGATGGACCTCCTTCCACACCTTCTTTCCCCACACTCCACTCAGGCTCTCTGGACAGAGAGGCAGACAGCAGCCCAGCAGGGCCTTCCTCACCCCACTTGCCAGACAAGGACAGCTCCTTCGAGGACCTGGAGCAGTTTGTGGCTGTATCTGAGCCACGGACTCCAGGAGCAAAGAGGGAGCCCTTGCTGGAATGCCTGAAGAGCACAGTGAAGGACATTCACAATGCTATCGGTGAGCGTGCAGGGCACCAACCCAGGAGCCGCTCCAGTTGCATCTACCAGCCCTCAAGTGCAACTTGCTGCCCTGGACAGCAAAGACCTATGTCCACCTACACCCCCATAGGAGCAAGCATTCAGCCCAGAAGAGCAGGCCCTAGCCTACCCCAGTCCCTCAGGGAGTGGGTGGAACTGGTATGGGAGTCAGGGAAGTGGTGCCTATCACAGCCTTAGATCACAAGGTGGCCTGGCCATGCCTGCCCCAAGGCTTCTAGACATCTATGAACCAGTGAGGAAGGCTCAACAGCCTGGGGTCTTACTCAGTATTCTAAAGTTCCTGGGATTCCTGTAGACTTGGGAGCCAGTCCTTTCCAGAAAGGGGCCATCATCCCCTCTCTTTAGCAAACTCTTTAGCTACATGGGAGCTGTGTGTGACCTAGTCAGCCCCAAGAAAGAAGAGCTAAGACCCAGCCCCAGGCCATATGCCCCATAGGACAGACAAGGAATGGGTGTGGGAGGCTGGACAAGTAGAATGACCAGGTGGAACAACCCCTGCAAGCCTAGATGCACGGGACCTGGATCTGGGGAACAGGGCACCTTGACTCTGAACTTAGAGCTTCTAGAGAGGTAGGGCAGGTAATAGCACATTTCCATATTCCCAACTCTGCTTCTGGCAGATAGACTGCTCTCGCTGACTCTTTTGGCCTTCGAAAGCCTGAATACAGCCACTTCTAAAGACCGCTGCCTGGCCTGCATTGAGGAGCCCTTCTTCTCCCCACTGTGGCCCCTGCTGCTAGCCCTCTACAGGTACGGCCTCCAGCCCAGCTCCCCGTCCCCAGGCTCTCAGCGGCCTGTCTGATCCTGAGGTTATCCTCGGGTGTTAAAAGTTTGTAGGTGGCTGTACCCAACTCCCTGTTTTGGGACCGTTTGTTCAAATACCTGAGTAGCTCTCATAGGACTGAGCTCCAGAGATCCTCAGCCACAACCCTACTTGTCTCTGGAACAGTGTCTCCATGGTGACTGAGCCTGGCCTCTCTGCTTTAGGAGTGTGTACCGTACCCAGGAGGCTGCTGTGAACAGGAGCATGGAGCTGTACAGGAACGCACCCCCTACAGCCCTTGGCATCCCTGCCAAGCTCCTCCCACGTGTCCCTGAGGCTCAAGCCTCCACCTACCCCTACTGCACTGCGGCCCAGGAACTGGGGCTGCTAGTCTTGGAGAGCTGCCCCCAGAAGAAGCTGGAGTGCATCGGTGCGGGGATCTGAGGGGCCCAGAGGTTTGAGAGGTGGAAGATCCCTGCTAGCCTACAGGCCTGTCACTAGGCAAATACCGGGCAGTGGCCTTCAGCTTTCTCTAGTCCTGCATTATTAGGAGAGATTGGGCAATATCAGGAGACCCCTTAATATAGGAAACAGCATAGTCTCCCTCACACCAGGCCTTTCAAGTCTTCCTGCCCTTGCTAAATCCACCTACCACCACATCACACCCCTCTGAAGCCATTTTTCTGTCCCACAGTGCGGACTCTTCGGGTCATCTGCATCTGTGCGGAAGACTACTGCCGTGCCCAAGAGGCCAGGCCTGAGGCTGGATCCCAGCCTCCTGCTGCTGCCATGTGAGTCCAGAATGGGGACACTCCCTGGAGGTGTACTAGTTTATATTCCTGCCCTGTGAGGCCCTGGTGGCCCTGCTTCCCTCAGCAGCCCTAGATTGCATCATCACAGAATAAAGCTCACTCCTGCCAGAGACCCTGGGCTGAGACAGGGCAAGGAAAAGGGCTCCCACCCCTCAACCATGAGCTTCAGTCCATCTGGACAGGCTGCTCTTGCAGTGTCTGCTGACTAGGCCAAGGGATCCAAAGGATCCTGAACCCTGGTTAATCTGGTGAGACCGAGAGCTGCTCTTTGAGAAGGGCCTGCCTGGTCCCCAGGTGCATACTTAGAAGGGGCAGGGAAGGAGCACTTTCAAAGTGAGGCCCCTTTCCTGCACTGATCTAGCACTGGGGCTCTCTAGCACATCCAAGATGGGGCAGGTTCTTCCCACCTGTGCCACACAGCCTTGGGTTCTTGGATGCTTGAGCCTGCCTTCAACTCTGCTCAATGCAGCTGTAACTGCATCCTCTGACCTAGAGTCAATGTCCCCCACACCTCTTACATGAGCTCTGACCTTTGCCACACCTTGTCCCAAGGACCAGGACCAGCCTTGACACCAATCATTGCAGACCAAGGGACTTTTACCCTGGCCTGCACCTGGGGTCCCACAAGTAAATATCAGAATCAACTATGAGGTCACCCATGAGGAACTCCACCCAAGGAAAAGGAGGGAGATACTTCTCTCCATCTCTAAGGTTGGGTTGCTATTCCATCCTCACCGCAGAGCCTGCCTCCCCTGCCCTTGTTACCCATTTTATAAAAGAGCTCCCAGGCTAAATGTTTGCAAATCATAACCTTGGTCCAAGTCAGCCCCAACGGGGGCAATCTTGTTGTAGGTGGCGTGGCAGGACACTGAGCAGGTACAGGTGGTGTGGGGAGCCTCCCTGACCCACGGGAAAGTAGTCAGACCCAAGCCATAGCCTCAGGTTCCAGCTGCCTCCTTGCTTCTTGTTTCCCATGCTCTTCCAAGAAGCTCTTCGCGTGTACCCCGACTAGTGTACCGAGACATCTCCTGAGGTGGGCCGAAAGGGCCTACTGCAGAGGTGATTCTCTTCCAGTCTCAGCCATTTGCTCTTAAACTCCTAAAAGCATGTGAGACCACAGCCAACTAGGAAATCAGAAGAGGCTGTAGTGTGTCCCTCCATTGATCCTGGTATTGGGCCCAGGGTTAACACGCCCAAGAGGTCTCCTGTGCTGTTTGGGGGGTGGGAGTACAAGAATTGTAGTCAATCTGGCCAGGGCTTCAGAAAGCTAAGGCGAGTGGCCCTAGGCCCTAGGCCCACTGACCTCCTTGCCTTTGCCCAGCAGCGGTGCTGATGACCTACTGCCCATCCTATCCTTCGTGGTGCTGAGGAGTGGCCTCCCCCAACTGGTCTCAGAGTGCGCCGCCCTGGAGGAATTCATTCATGAAGGGTAGGAAGAAGCCCCAGGCTAGTGGGTGATTAGGAGATGGACATGCACTCCCCAGGGTGGGGAAGGGTGTCCCCAGGTGTGGGAAGAGCTGGGAACAGAACAGCTATAGCAAGGGGGACAAGGGAACCTTACCTCCAGACTTGAAGCAGTGGCTCTGATAGGCTATGGGAGCTGCAAAGGAGGTCTGTAGCCCTACCACTACTTTTGGACTCTGCCAGCCAGAGATCCCCCTGTGCACAGGGCACTCATGTTAGCATGTTCCATAGCCTTCAGAAGATCCTAGACAGGAGGTAAAGGTTATCCCCTGCCCCGCGTAGCATCTGCCTGGGGAGCGGCGTACACTGTAGGGCCATAACAGGCTAGGATTGACCATGGGGAAAGGCCTCCCCTGACCCAGCTCCCTAACCTTAGCTGTGGCCACATCACTGTCCAAGCATATAGGGAATATGTTACCCTCTAGAGGACTAGGCTGTACATCTGTCCCCTCCAGGTGGCACACGTCTCTTTTCCCACTCCCACATAGGTACTTAATTGGAGAAGAGGGGTACTGCCTGACATCGTTGCAGAGTGCCCTGAGCTATGTGGAACTTCTGTCCCGGGGACGGCTGGACAAGTAGTGTGACGGGACCTCACGGAAGAAATGAGCCACAGGACCCCCACAGCTGTCCTAGATGTCTGGTTTGGGACTAGCCTGCTGTGGCGGTACTCTATTGCTCTTGTCCACCTTCCTAACCATACATCTATCCTGGAGGCCTAGGGTAGTGCCTCTTCTTCAGCAGGACATGGCTGGCAGAGTCAAGCCTGTCCTGTCCTGGGTCTGCCTCTCAGACCCCATAGGAGAAATCTGTAGCTGCTGTTCCTTGGGGAGCCTGCAACACTGACGGACCTCCAGTAAAACCTGGATGGCTCTGCCTGTTCTCATGGACACTAAGCCGCCCCTACTGGGGCATCAACACAGAAATGGGCACTGAGAGCCTCTCCAGGGCAATCTGGTTTTATACCCTTTTCATTTCCTGAAACAGCCAAAGTTTGTGTGAGCTAGTTTCTTGTTAGTCAATAACAAGAGCTTTACCCTTACCCCAGAGGACTGGGTGTAGGTAGTGTGAGGCTGTTTATCAGGCAGTGACTGCCCTGCTCGCTTTTGCTGGCCCATGCCTGGGATATGAGCCTCTCTCCTACCGAGGTCCAGGACATCCTGTCCCAGGATTACCTTGGTTGGGGACAGTGAAGTTTCAGGACACTGGCCAACACATAGTTTATACAGCCTCTCCAATGTCAGAGTCCAAGGGTCAGCACCCTGACTGTTATATGCTCCCAAATGGCTACCAACTCAGCCTGAAATAAAGAAGTCACTCCATCTAAGTCCATGTGACTAGTTCATTGACCCACTGGGCAGGCAGAATTTGGGCATCACAGACACCCTCTCTCTATCAGTCTCCCAGAGATCACAGATGACATATGGTAATGAGGCACCACAGCCCACCCCCAGACCCTCTACACAGAAGCAGTATCTTCCCAGGGCTGTCCCCAGCAAGGAAAGTGTGCTAGCAAATCTCTGCAGGGGATCATTAGGAGGCTAGGGTTCGGTCACTACTGTACTTCTGAGCCTACAGCAGTCCCCTGAAGGTGTCTCAAGGATCTTTATCTTACTCAAACACAGTAACGTCATGTAGTGGTTATACTTCTACACGTAGGGACACATAGAGATGCCCTGTGACTGTACTGGGGCCCTAAGAAAATGTAGGCATCCAAGCACAGACATCAACTTCCAGGGAGGCAAGCTGCCCCACCCAGGAAAGGAAATACTCATGGCAACTGGGGTTGCTGCAAGGAGGTAGGTGGCAGGACATTGAGGGGAGGTTCCAGTCCCAGACCACCAGTAGTGGTAGTGGGATTGTTGGAGACTCTTGGGGAAAAGCTAGATGTAACTTATTTATTGGGCATTTATTGGACACTTGTGTTCCAAACCTACAGGTAATGACTTCTTTTGCCCCCACAAAGAAATAGGTGATATGCCTCTCTGAGCCTAGTAGGCTGATTCCTGAGTCTCTCCTGGGAACATGACACCAAATGCAGATGGTGGGCCAGGGTGGCCTGAGCAGGGCGATGCAGTTCCTGGAGCACGTGATCTATGAAAGAAGAATGGGAATGGGCCAGAAGCCCCTAGCAGCTTCTTCCCACCGGCATCAGGAATAGACAGGCCAGTGCCACTTTTGCTTTCTCACACTGGGAGATTTGAACCTCGTGTCCACCTGTGGTGAGGCACAGACTTTGTCTCAGCAATTAAGGCACTTGCTCTCGCAAAGGACCAGGCTTCAGTTCCCAGCACCCACACAGCAGTTCACAACCATCTGTAACTCCAGTTTTAGGGACTCCAATGCCCTCTTTTGGCCCCCATTGGCACTCCCTACATGCAGACAGAACATCCATACACATAAAAAATACAGGTTCAGCCAGGCGGTGGTGGTGCACGCCTTTAATGCCAGCACTCGGGAGGCAGAGGCAGGTGGATCTCTGTAAGTTTGAGGCCAGCCTGGTCTACAAGAACTAGTTCCAGGACAGGCTCCAAAGCTACAGAGAAACCCTGTCTTGAAAAACCAAAAATAAATAAATAAATAAATAAATAAATAAATAAATAAATAAATAAATAAAGGTTCAAACAAACAGAAACTTGTGTGTTGGCTGACTTGGGTAGAGGCTCATGCTCCTGTGACATATACAGGCCTTGGACACGAATACCAGGTAACCGTGGAGCCTTATGATGTGTTAATGTGCCTGCTGCAGGCCTTGGCTTGGACAATGACCTCAGTTTCAAAGCCCCACTGCACAGAATCATGGACAGTGGGTTGTGTTAAGTACATCCTGGTACTCAGAGCACCTGCTGGGCTGGGATCAGATCAGACCATATCGCAGCACAACCCTGGGAGGACTACACAGTGCCGTTCAGCCTACCATGGCACTAAAATGAGGCAGATTTGTGTTCAGTGATGGGTGTGTGTGTGCGCGCACGCATGTGTATGTGTTAAAAGTCATTTTTGTTTACAACTGAAACTCAGAATTCAAAATTAACTTTTCCTGTACATTTCTTATAGACAAGTCAGAAAATGTTTCAGCCAATGTTCTATGTGTTCTGACAGTCTTTGTGCAAATGAACCTTTTTAAAAAAGACAGTCTCATGCATCCTAGGATAGCCTCTAGCTTGCTTTATACCTAAGAAAACCTTAAATTTCTGATTCTTCTGCCTCTACCTCCCAATTGATGAGACCACAGGGATTTGCTACCATGTGGGTTTATGTAATGTTGAAAGTGGAAGCCAGGGCTTTGCACATGCGAGGGAAGCTCTCTCACGCCTAATCCACAGCCCCAGCCTCCCACATGAACCGTAATGAGCCAGCTGTCATCCAGTGTCTGCTGCCCACAATGTCACTTGTGAAGACCAAGTCTTCAAGGATCACCTCTGCCTTCTGAGGCATTTGCTTATTCTAGGCACAGCTTTCTCAGGTTGGTTTAGGCTGAGTTCTCTCAGCAATGAAGCTTCCTACTGAGTTTTTCCTCCAGCTCACACACCAGCTGGCCTGGGTTTTCTGGGAAGATTCCAGCTTAACTGGAACACAAATTGTCACACATTGCCCACCATGAGTTTTGATTTCCTTGGCACGGTGTTGAGCTCTGGTCCAACTTCTTTTCTTGCATCAGCAGTGCCTGGGAGGTGTCTGACTGGGACACCTTGAATTCCTCATGCTTCTTACCATTGGGCCTCATGATCTAACTAAACATGGCTTTGTCCTTGTGGAGTACCTGCTTAGAAAGAGGCCCAGCTCTCGACAGAGCTTGCATGCTGTGGCTGAAGGAAAAAACAAGGTGTATCTTTGGGTTACTCCTTCAGCATTTCTAAGCCATTGTTCCTCCATAGAGCAGGAGTGAATAGCAATTTTGCTACTGAAAATCCTATATGGTAACAAAAAATATCCCAAACAAAACCAGTAACAACTAATATTAGGTTATGCATAAAGGAAAAGAAAAATACCTGTAAGCGTGGGCGCCTATAGGTGGTGCCAGGAACAGACATCAGGAATATGGGGATTTAAGAAAAAAAGGGGGAAAAAGGCAAGGAGGAACTAACAGGAATAGTGTGCACACAAGTATAAAAAGGCGGGAGCATTCATTGGCGGTAAGAAGATGGGGCAGTCAGAGTCAAAGGAGCAGCATTTCTTTGCAGAAATTCTGCAGCGGTGTTGCTGGTGGAAAGAGTTAAAGTGGGACACTATCATTTAGCGAATTTCAGCTTCTTTCCCTGAAGAGGGAACTCTGAATCCCAAAACTTGGTCCCCATTAGGAAGAGCAATTAAGGGAGAGTTGGATGCAAGGGAACTAGAAAAAAATCCTAGGTATATCTTTCAGCTTTAGAAAGAAATAAAATCAGTAATAGATAAAAATGGCACAGTTAAAATTAAAAACGAAAATGATCGCAAAAAGGCAGAACTAACACTGGCAATAGGAAAATTAGAACCTAAAGACATATTATCTAGCTGGGCAGTAGTGGTGCACACCTTTAAGGGAGGCAGAAGCAGGCAGATCTCTGTGAGTTCAAGGCCAGCCTGGTTTACAGGGCAGCCAGGGCTGTTACACAGAGAAAGCCTGTCTCAAAAAACAAGCAAAGAAGATATATTATCTAATCTCTCTCTCTCTCTCTGTGACGAGGTTGAGGGTTTTCCTCCTCCTTGCACTGATTTTGCTCCCCCACCTGCGGCTCCAGTTTCCTCTGTTCCTAAAACCTACCTGTCAAGTGCAGTTCTGATAGCATGGAAATGTGTCATCTCCCACCCCCACCCGATGCCTTGCTCCATTTCTTTCTGAGGCTTCTTAAGTCGTAGTGCAGGTCTCCCAGCTAAGAGCCTTTGTTTTAGCCCAGGAGAGAGAAAAGGCGGGGAAGGATTTTCTCTTTTAGAAATTGTACACCCATTTCATGTGAGACTCTTAAGGATCTTAGGCAAGCTTGTGCTCAGTGTGGACCAACTGCTCCTTTTCCATTGTCCCTCCTGGATTCTGACTCTGGGGAAGCTTTTCTTCCCTCTGACTGGAGGTTCTGAGCAAAGCCTTGTCTTACTGGGAGTGAATATTTACTGTGGAAGACTGATTATTCAGAAAGATGTCAGGACCAAGCTATTAGAAATCAACAAAATAATGTGCCCATAACTTTTAAAATGTTAACCAGAGAAGGCATGTATAGCGATGCTCAACAACAGATCACACATCCTCCTGAGGGTTATGGACAAATCAGTGCCTTGGTTTAACAGGGATGGAATAAGTTACCAGATCCTGGAAAAAAAGACAGAAGAACTTTCTAAAATTGGAAGGGGGCTGACAAGCCATATCAAGGTTTTATTTCTCGCTGGGCAGTGGGGGGTACACACCTTTAATCCCAGCACTCGGGAGGAAGAGGCAGGTGGATCTCTGTGAATTTGAGACCAGCCTGGACTACAGAGTGAGTTCCAGGACAGCCGTGACTACACAGATTTTGCTTTTCTTTTTTTGCAGGCAGCCAATTGCCTGATGGTTGGTAGAGAGAGAGCAATGCCTACTGTGGATACCTAGGAGACATCCTAAGAAGATGATCAAAGAGGTTCCAAAGCATCTGCAGAGGCTATACCCGAAGAGAGGAAGAGAACAGGACGACAGAAATGTCAAGCAATGCAGAACAAAGTCTTTCTACCAAAACTGACTTAGATGAAGAAACCAGTGACTGGGGGAAAACATGGTGAAATCTCAGGGGAAGGGTGTGACTGCAGAATTGCTGTTTTTGCTGTGCTGTCTCTGTTAAATATATCTGTTCCTGCTGATTGGGCTTATGGGCCTGATCTTCCTGTGCTTCTCTTTGTTAACTGGGAAGAGAATAACATTCTTGTTTATGTCAATGACTGAGATTTGGGTGCCTACACTGATAATCATTGCTACCTGAGCAGAGACAGTCATAATTTAAGTATTGATGTTCATGCCTTGCATGATGAAATATTAACCATTCAACATTCAAAGCTAGATAAATTATCCTCTTTCACTGCTGCACAAAACTTGGAAGAGATTTTTGGTCATTATCTTTCTGTCTTTAATGGGACTTCTAAACTATGGTCCGTAGGAATGTCACTGGGAAGTTTTTGCTGGTTATACTTGACTGAAAATTGATTTGCTACTCCATGTCTGCTTTACAGATTGACTTGCATGCCCTAAAATTAAAAAATAAAAAAGAAGCTGGGCGGTGGTGGCGCACGCCTTTAATCCCAGCACTTGGGAGGCAGAGGCAGGCAGATCTCTGTGAGTTCGAGGCCAGCCTGATCTACAAGAGCTAGATCCAGGACAGGCTCCAAAGCTACAGAGAAACCCTGTCTCAAAAAACCAAAAATAAATAATAAATAAATAAATAAGAGGAAATTACAGGGAATCATGGAGTTGGCCTGGCCCACCTGCCTTGAGACACATGTGTCATAGGTTTTTCAGGTTAGAGCCCACGGCTCCTGGGGCACAATGTGCCTTCCAGTTCATGAGAGACTGATGCGCTCCTTCAGGTAGTGAAGGGTTCAGGCCGCTTTGTGTTTGTTTTGCTGTATGTTCCCTTACTAATCAAGGAAGGATGGAAGCTTGGCAGAACAATTGGTCTTAGACATTAATCTAGTGTACCCTGCATAGTTTGTAAACTTCATTGTATCCTGGCAACTACACCCATATTCGCCCGGACAGTCGCCATGATATTCTGTTCCTGATAAAGTATGAAAAACCTGATGCTCTCGTTGACGCTGTCACAGCCTCAATCTTTCTCAGTATTTTTTTTTTCGAGATAGGGTTTTTCTGTAGCTTTGGAGCCTGTCCTGGAACTAGCTCTGTAGACCAGGCTGGCCTCGAACTCACAGAGATCCGAGTGCTGGGATTAAAGGCGTGCGCCATCACTGCCCGGCTCAACACAGCCTCCTAACTTAGTTCCTCATGCCCACACCAGGTTACCTTGGCCTAGTCTGTAAACTTGGAAATTTGCAAATAACCAGACCTAGTAGGTGGTTCATGCCTATAACCCTGCACTCCAGAGGTAGAAGCCAGAGAATCTCAAGTTCTAGGCCAGCTGAGCTATCCAGAAAAACTCTCTCTCTCTCTCTTTTTTTTTTCTTTTTCTTTTTTTTTGGTGTTTCGAGACAGGGTTTCTCTGTGACTTTGGAGCCTGTCCTGGAACTAACTCTGTAGACCAGGCTGGTCTTGAACTCACAGAGATCTGCCTGTCTCTGCCTCCTGAGTGCTGGGATTAAAGGCGTGCGCCACCACCGCCTGGCCAGAAAAACTCTTTAAAGGAGAAAAAAAAAATACTAAGCAGTATAAAAAAGTCAAAAATAATAACAACTACACCTGCATTGGATTGAGGAAAATCTTAAGACACTGCCAGTGCAGTACATGATGGTGTAGGGAAGAGACAGCTGTGGATGACCAAGTAGAAGCCAGTTTACAGTCCTAGGCAAGATAAGTATGAATGGTCTTGATCTAGCAAATCTGCCTAGGTAAAACCAAGGTCCACAAAGCATGTGAAGAGCACAGAGGACATGTAACGGCATTACTCACTCTGGGAGAGCAAGAAAGGGAAGTAGCAATGGATGCGAAACAAATGATCCTAACTTACTGGCTCAAATACATGAGCCGTTCATATGGTTCAGCTTAGATAAGGCCCATGAGGAGAGCTCTACCCGCCTCCTAGCGTCGACTGTGACAACGTCCAGGCTGTAATTGGTGACAACAGGCTGAGTCGGTCGGACGATGTCTTAGATCAACGCCGGTGGTGGACAGGGACCTCAGCTAAAGAGGGCAGAACAACGTAAGAGTATTCTATGACTGACCTAACAAACAACCACTGAATGGGGGAGGGGTCTTACAACAGTAGAAATGTACCAGTACAACTCCAAAGGCCCACGAATCTATGTCATCAGGGCTGCACCTCCCATAAGAACATCAGCGGAGGCTCCTTCCTGCCTCCACCAGCTCCTACAGGCTTTCAGAATTTCTCACTTGGAGCTGTAGCCCATCTTTGGCTCCATCTTCATAGAGCTTTCGATATATAAAACTCTTCTTATGAGAACATCAATATTATTAGTTCTTAAACTCATCCTAATCCAGAATAACCTCTTAGTTACAAGTGGAAGAAAGCACACTGGCAGGTGGACATTAGCCCGCTACAAGGCCTCACCATTAGTTTAACAGAGTTTCTGTTTGTTCCTTGCAATGCTAGAGTTTGAACCTAGAGCCTTGCACATACTAGACAATTGCTCTACCTCTGAGCCCCAGCCCCCAAGGCATCTTTATTTTGCTGCTAGCTCTCTCATCATAGTGAGATGATGAGAGTGTTGGGGTCGGGGGGGGGGGTGTCTTGAAACAAGACAGGCATGGAAACTTTATGATGTAGTCAAGGAAGTTAAACAATGTCACTGTGGGTTGAACAACCTTAAAAGCCAACCAATGGCCAGGCAGTGGTGGCGCATGCCTTTAATCACAGCAAAAAGCACAGTGATGGCCAGCAGGGCATCTGAGGAGAGCTGCCTACTTCATTTTTTAAGTCCTTCGAATCTGAGGAATTTTACAAGAAAGTAAACACCTTCCCCATGCTGAGTTCTATTTCATCAAACTTGGCCTAGGTTTGGTGACCTGGTGTGTGTGTGTGTGTGTGTGTGTATGTATGTATGTATGTATGTATGTATGTATGTATGTGTATGTATATATATATACATATATATACACACACACACACACACACACACATAAAATACAGGTCACTAAGATATACACAGTGGAACCTCACCGGGTTGAGGAGCAGGCTGGACTCCGGTTCCTCAAGCCAACCCGCAGAAATAGCCAAATACCGGCAAGGCGGGGCCTGACTTGGCTGGTGGATCATGGACCAAAGGAGCTCAAAGATATGTGTTTAAGTGCAATTTAAAACCGGGGGTGGTGGAGGATTGCTCAGTGGGTAAGAGCAACTTACCTGGCAGCTCACACCCGCTGTGTCGTAACCACTCCCCCGGCCCGAAACTAGGTGATTAACGACCTCGGACTAGTAGAAAGACTAGGGACTTGGAGACTGAATTTCAGAGGACCTACCTCAAAAGGTGAGCCGCCAAGGCGGGCCACCCCCTGCTTCGGCCAGGCCACTCCCACACCACCACCGGCCCACTTAGCCAAAAGGGTGGCACCCGATCCCAGCCTCGCCCCCAGACGTCACGACCAAGGCCAAGGGGCGGGCTCGACTCTCTGCGGAAGCGAGAGGCTAGACCCTGGCCCAAACGGAGCTCTCTGGGACCGCTGGGGACTAGCAGGTAGCACCGCCGCCCGCGGGGTCCACAGTATGGTCGGTCAGTGGGAAGGGGGCTCTGGTGGCCAGAGGTTCAGCTGGCGGGAGCGGGTATCCTCTGGAGGCGGGTGCTGTTAACACGAGGGCGCTCAGCAAGCCGGGCTGAAGGTCTCCTGGGGAGGGGAAGCTAGAGATGCCCTGGTCACCCAGCTGTCCGCGTTCACGTTTCCTGGCTGAAGGGGACCATAGATTCCGAGACTCGCTAAGCTGGCAGGGGATCTGTTTCCAGGTTGGAGGGGGCCCTGGGGCTGCTGGGTGCGGGCTCGGGAGTAGCAGAGCTGAGGCGACATGATCTCTAGTTTGACACCTCGTCCCGCGCTCGGTCAGGATGGGCAGCAGCTCGCTGTCAGAGGACTATCGCCTGTGCCTGGAGCGCGAGCTGCGGCGGGGCCGCGCGGACGTCTGTGGCGACCCCTCGCTGCGCGCGGTGCTCTGGCAGATCCTGGTGGAGGACTTTGACCTGCACGGGGCGCTACAGGACGACGCGCTGGCCCTGTTCACTGACGGCCTGTGGGGCCGTGCTGACCTGGCGCCTGCCCTACGCGATCTGGCCCGTGCCTTCGAACTCCTGGAGCTGGCCGCCGTGCACCTGTACCTGCTGCCCTGGAGAAAGGAGTTCACCACCATCAAGGTATGGTTTGGTGATGTTCCTCCACTCCCTTCCTTGTCCAGGCTGTTGGGGGCTGCAGGTCCTAGGACTACAGGGGAAAGTTCCGTGCTGAGGGGCTGTGGGTGTATTGGGATGCATGCCTACCAGGGAGTCATTCACCTAAAACTCACATCGCTGTCCTCAAAGTAGCCTCACTGCCCTGGTTACTATGGAAATTCTAGGATAGCCATGGGTGGGAGGGTGAGGGAGGTACTTGATGTCCTGTGGTCATCCTAACTCCTCAAGGATGTGGACTGAACTGTTCAATGGAGGCCGCCAAGACTAGGAAGAGAACAGCAGGCTGGGGACTAGAGCATGGACCTTGTTCCTGCCTGGGTCCAGGTTAGGTGACCAGGTCCAGGGATGACCTGTTTCTTCAGTCAGCTGATGGACCACCAAGAGGGGGCAGGGCTGTTCTGAGCTAATTTTGAGTGGGAAGGCAATGACGTCAGTGAGCACGTGGGCGAGGTAAACCTCCACTGGTTGTCATGGCAGCGTCTCCCCCTCCACACCCCTTTCTCTTCCTACCCCATCAGCTGCTGCTGGTAACAGGGTCACCTGAGATCTTGGAACTTTTCATTCACCCTTTCAGACTAGAGGCCCCACCCACCAGTCCTTTAGGACAAAGGCAGAGGAGCTTGGACTTGAAATAAGCTAGTTCTGGGATGGAGCTGGTGCCGGCTGAGTCTCCTCCTTGTGGGGTTTTAGCTAAGTTACCTACTCCCACTATGCCCCTTTCCTTGTAAGAGGCCATGAGAACAGTCAAGGTGCAAAGCCCTAAGAAGGATATTGTGGCCAGCGCAACTTATGTGTCCACGACCTCTTCTTAAAGGGTCCATGCAGGGAAGCGCTCCAAGGGTGCCTAGAGCTGTTGACCTTCACGTTTGGGAAAGACCCAAAGTTACCCTGATGCTTTGGTTTCACAAGTAGCTTTGATCTCGAAAGCACATTCCCATCTGTTAGCATGGTCCTCTCCCCCAGCTGCACATCACACTCTGGAATACTACACAAGGGGAGTGAGAACAAGGTGCCTGGTCTGAGACTGAGAGCTCGCCATGATTCATAGTGGGGAGGTTGACAAAAATAAGGGACAGTATAGAATTTAAGAAGCTACCTGACAACTGGGTGTGGTGGAATATTCCTGTAAGCTGAGGCAGCAGGATGGTGAGTTCAGGGTCTAGCTGCTTCAAAACAGAGAGAAATAGAGTGCTAAAGGGCTAGGAATGTGGCTCAGTGGCAGTGCTTGCTTAGCACACACAAGGCTTTAGGTTCTCCCCTACGGGGGTCGGGGGAAGTCCAAGCTCACTCCAGACAGATGAGAACAATCTCTGGGGGTGAACAAACTTCTGAAGTGGACCAAGGTCAAGGCAGTACGGAGTCCACATGGGCTGCATCCCTGACCAGGCCCCTCCCTTACAGACCTTCTCAGGGGGCTATGTGCATGTGCTGAAGGGCGTACTCTCTGAGGAGCTCCTGACCCGAAGCTTCCAGAAGATGGGCTACGTGCGCAGGGACAACCACCGCCTAATGGTGACCACCCCACCCCCTGCCTGCCAACTGGTTCAGGTGGCCCTAGGCTGCTTCGCTCTTCGGCTGGAGTGTGAGATCCTAAGTGAGGTGCTGACCCAGCTGGGCACAAGTGTGCTTCCAGCTGAGGAGCTGCTCCGAGCACGACGGGCTAGTGGGGATGTTGCCTCCTGTGTGGCCTGGCTGCAGCAGCGGCTGGCCCAGGATGAGGAGCCGCCACCCCTGCCCCCCAGGGGCACACCCGCGTCTTATGGGGCCCCAGTGGACCTGTATCAGGACTTGCAGGAGGATGAGAGCTCAGAGGCCAGTCTGTATGGTGAGCCCTCTCCAGGGCTGGACTCACCCCCTATGGAACTGGCATATAGGCCACCACTCTGGGAGCAGAGTGCCAAACTGTGGGGTTCTGGGGGCCAACCCTGGGAGTCCCCAGCTGATGATCTGCATCGGGCCAGCAGCCCACCATATGGAGCCCTGGAAGAGGAGCTGGACCCAGAACCCTCTGCTTTCTCCTTCCTCTCTCTGCGCCGTGAGCTGAGCAGCTCAGGGGACTTAGCTACCCCCGATGCCCCTGGGAGCCCTGGGCAGGCCAGCCCCCGGCACAGGCAGGCAGGAGCACCAGCCTCCGCCTACGGGCCTGCTGTTGAGCCTCTAAGCTACCAGGCGCATAGCTGCTTGAGCCCTGGTAACCTGCCCACCCTCTGCTGTGACACCTGCCGCCAGTTACATGCTACCCACTGCACGGCCCTATCAGCCTGCCGCCCAAGTCATTCACTGCGCATACTTCTTGGTGACAACCAGAGACGCCTGTGGCTGCAACGAGCACAGGTGGATACCCTGATCTATGACAGTCCTGCGGCCCATCCCTAGGCCCAGGTGGACCCCAAGACAGGAGTTTGGGGAGAGAGTTTCCATGGTGCTTCTTTTGGGAAAGGGCCTAGGCCAGTGGCTGCCCTGGCCCTCCTATTCCCCAGGGGAGTTCAGTACCTACAGTTGGAATGTTCTTGACTGGGGCTGTAACAGGCCCTCCTCACTGACATGCCCGCATTTCAGTCCTGTCTACAGCAGGCCCTGAGCTGAATCAACAAGATCTTTCCCTCTTGTCTCTATCCTTATGCCCAGATGTGCTGGGTAGAGAAGTCCAGGTTGTCCATGTTACAGTACCCAAACTCACTCCAAGAAGGACCCCACCTTGCTCTCTACCTGCTCCCTGCAGGCTATGGTTCAGGATATGTCCCTTTCTCCATGTGCTGAGAAATCTTCACCCAGGGGCTTGCTCAAGAGCCTGTAGACACCGTAAGTTAGATTTGGGCCATGTGGGAACTTCTGACAGGGTATAAGTCACTGAGCTGAGAGGTCCCCTGCTAAGCCCTGCTGTTAGTAAGGAGCCTTGCAAAAAACGGGCAACAGGAGAAGCTCTTAGCCCCCGCCCCACATCCAGCAAAAATGGTTCTCAGCAACCAGCTGTCTAACAGCCAAAAAGCATATACAGGTTACCCCTTGGGCTACTGCCAAAAAGCATCTCACTGCCCCATGTAGCTCCTTGAAGGCACACAGATAACCAGGAAGAAAGAAGTTACACCCTCTTTTCCCTTGGCCATAGCCCAGGGCCCCTCACTGGGCTCCCTATACCAATAATCCACAGGACAGTGATAATGAAGGGCTGGGCTTTCATCAATCCCATGGAAGCCAGGGCACAGCATTGCTGCTCTGCAACACCCCCTCTACTGACACCCCTCGGCCACGGCTGTTCCTACTCCACACTCCCAGCCCCTCAGAGGACACTGTCCATGCTGCATGGATCAAAACTCCATAGTACATTAAAGGATTGTGAAGCTGTCTATTGGAAAAGCTTTTTATCTCTCCACCCCTGGAAAAGGAGCCAATTCTCTCTGTGGGCATCAGTGCTGGGCACATCCACCAAGGGCTCTCATTCTGACAGTCTTAAAAGCGTTCTATCGTGGCCCCAACCAATGCTACTGCCTCCTTCCCACCTGAAGCCCCACCATCCCTGCCCAGGGTCACTAGAGCCTGTCCTGGGCAGCTCCTAGTGACCAAGCAGGTCTCCTGGGCCTGCTCATTCCAGGCTAATGCCTAGCTCCAGTTCCAACACTATAGTCATTTGGCCCTTTGGGCCTCCCAGCACTAGCACTGCTTCCCCAGAAACATGTCCTCATTGACAGACAAGGCTGCCAGGAGTAACAGGCCACCAGATGGTCCTACACCAGCCCAGTCTATGCTGGGTATCCCCACTCAGCAACATCCCAGTTCATAATCTACTTGCATCTGGGCACAGAGAATAGCAGGGAGGAGTCAGCTGAAGAGAGGATGTTAGCTGGAGGGGACAAAGGCATCTTGGCCTGGAGGGCCCTCCCAGTCTGCTGCCTGATGATCCATGAAGATGTGTAGGGATGGGCCGGACCCACCATCAGGGCTTGCATCGTTTGCTCTGCCCCTCAGCGGCAGCTGGGGCAGCGCGCTTATTGCGGTGGTGGGGGAAGGTGGGCATGAGTTCCGGCTCGCAGGCTGCATGAGAAGGGAGTTTCAGTGTTGGCTTGGATAAGCGGTCCCTGGTGGGGCAATGCTCCAGGTCTAGATGGGACTCCTAACCTTTCATCTGCTTCCTTCTCCCCTGTGGCATCTGCCCACATTCTACCCACACAAACCTGCATTGGAAACCCACCCAATATGGACACACAGGGCTTTCTGTCAACCCCACAAAGAGGAGAACCCCAGGAGACCTGCAGAACTCACGTAAGGGCTTCTCTTTGAAGTAGGAGCTCTCCAGACAGTCCCCCGCGGTTGCCCTGAAGAATGACAGTGACCTTTGGCTTCAGAGAGGCCTATTTCACTCAGAACTCAACAGCCAGGCTCAACAGCCTAATTCAACCTCCAACAAATGGGGGTTGGAGGCCTAGAAACTGCCAGGCAGCTCAGAATGGCTCTAAGTCCTAAGGTCACTCAAACTGGACACCTGGCACTTGGGGCACGTCTACAGTCTGTGTTATGAGAAACCATCTTTAAGAGGTTTGTTGAATTGAGATGGCTCAGTGCTGCAGTGCTTGCCTAACATAGGCAAGGCCACAGTTTCCCACGCCCCACACCATAAAACATAAATTAAGGATCTGGGTTTAAGGTATTCTTCCATCCTGAAGTCAGGGCCTCTCCTCCTGAGGGGTATGGCCCATGGAGCTGCCTATAAGAAGGGTCTGTACCTTTTCTTAGGGTCATACATGAAGAGGAAATTGAGCAGACGAAGTCCGGCCTCTGAGAGCCACGGGAACTTGTGCTTGAGATTGTTGTAGGGCTGCTTCCTCAAGCTGTATTGGCCGGCCAGCGGCAGCTTGGAGAAACCCTGTAAGAGGCAGGGGCTGGAGCTACAGTGCCACCAGGCAGAGATGGGAATTGAGAGTCGTCCATAATACCCACCGGCCAGATATTCTCACTCGGTGTCCCCAGCAGCTGTACAATCAAGTCGATCTGGTGGATCTCAGAAGTGCCAGGGAGAAGGGGCTTATGGGCCAGCAGCTCTGCCAGGATGCAGCCAACAGCCCTGCAGAAGCAGCCAATCTCTGCTTAGCCCCATGTCAACGTACTCGTGAAGGAGGCAAGCGGCCATAAGGCTCTCCCAGCAGGACTGCAAACGCTGCCTGTGAGACCCTCGGTGCCAGAGGCCAGTGAGCGCTCCAGCTATGCTCGCATGCTCCCCTCAGGTTCCAAGGTCAGGCTCACCACCAAGCACCAATCCTGCTCCCCCTGTCCCAGGGCTGACCTCCAGGGCCAGGTCACTTGAGGACCCAGGAGCAGAAACCACTCCTACCACATGTCAATGCTGGTAGTCTGGGTAGTAGTTCCAAGCAGCAGCTCTGGGGCTCGGTACCTGCAGACAAAGGCCCCATTTTATCTCTGGTCAGCGCCTCTCCTTCAGTCTGAGCTCCCTCAGGGTCCCCGGTGGCCTGAGCAATAGGGTCACTACTCATAGCCTGAACTAACCTCTACCCTAAGCTGGAAAGCCCCCATGTCTACATTACAAGAATCAAGAGACCATCAGCTTGCTTTCAGGCGGAAGCCAAAAGACATGCAGCTGAGGGCATGTAAGGGTCCTGATGAGAATGTGAGGGCCGTCAATGCCCTGCCCTTTGCCACAGCCCCATTCTGCCCTAGAAACAACTACAGAAAGCTACGCTTCCCTTCCTGAGACAGAGGCAGAGCCAGGCTGTCTGGAGCTGTTTTAGTGCAGGACAGCATTTCTTTCTTTGGGTTTTTTGTTGTTTTTCGAGACAAGGTTTCTCTGTTTAGCCTTGGCTGTCCTGGAACTCATTCTGTAGACCAGGTTGGCCTCAAGTCAGAGATCTGCCTGCCACTGCCTCTCCAGTGCTGGGATTAAAGGTGTGTAAGGCCCTTTTGCAGCATCTGCCTCAACTACAAAGGGCCCCATGGAAGGCACACCCATTTCTACGGGCCACCACAGTTCAAAAGGAACTCACCAGAGGGTAACAACCTTGGGAGTCATCGGCTTTACTGGAACACCATAGGCCCGGGCCAGGCCAAAATCCGCTGCAATAGGAGGAGAGGAGACATAGTATCACTCAGTGAGGACAGACAAGTCGCTATCTGGAAAGAGCTAAACTAAGATGGCCTGGGGCTAGGAAGACAGACTTGCATCTCTGGCTTCAAGTCTACACTGACATTCCCTACCCCTAAAGGCATGCTCAAAGAAACCCACTCCCACATATGTGGGGTCAGCACCCAGCACCCACCTGTCTTTACACAGCCCTTATCTGTCATGAGCAAGTTGGACACCTTCAGGTCCCTGGGTAAGAGAGAAAGCATTAGTTTTCCGAGAAAGTGGGTTCCAAAGGGCAACCATGCTGTCACCACAGCCCGACATACTTTCCTGGCATTGAACCGAGGTCTTCTAAGATCGAGAGGGTGGGTAGTAGTACGGGACTGGCTAGTGGGAAGCCAGCAACCTCAGTAACTGAGCAAGAAGTAGAGGCCAGGTCTCCACACCTGCTGCTGCCTTGCCCATGTGCTGCTCCAGCTGCCCCAGCACAAAGGCCAAACAAATGGGCTCCGAGCCTCATAGTTCCCTCTACTGACAGCCAGCTCCTGGCCTGGGACTCACTGTCGGTAGGTGCTCTCTCTCTGCTGAAGGCTCTGGCTGCTGTTCTCCTATCTACCCACCCACCTTCTATTTCCCAGAAATATGAGGGCTGCTCAGGCTTGTTTGATCCAAGATCCTTGGCTGGGATCAGTCAGAGACTTTCTACTGGGTGTTTGCTCCTCTCCCAAAGATATTCAGAATGAGGCACTATGGGAAGCCAAAGCTATTCCTGGCCCTCTCCCTCCCACTCCTCAGACACCTCCAACACACCTTCCTCCTGATTGTCCCTGCCCACCTGTGGATGATGAAGTTCCTGTGCAGGTATTGAAGGCCACGGAGCACCTGGAGCACGATGCATTTAACCTAGGAGGAGGTTCAGAAGCACAAGTTAGGGAGCTTTGATATACTGCCTGGCAGTCACCAGCAGCCTGCCAGGAGTGTGGCTGTTGCTATGTCCTGCACAGCTAAGACAGTACCACAATGCACTTATTTGTTGTATATGTATGAGCATGTGACACGCATGTTTGTATATGTGTGGGTCTGTCAAGTGTCTTCATCGATTGCTTTCTACCTTATATATTGAAGCAACATCTCTTATTTGAACCCAGGGCTGGCCAAACTTAGCTGGTCTAGCTAGCCAGCTTGCCTAGAAATCCTGTCTCTACTACCTCCCTTATGCAGGGATTATAGGCAGGCTGCCATGCCTACCTAACGTTTATTTATATGGGTGTTGGGGATCTGAACTCTGGTCCTCATACTTGCGTGCACACAGGCACTCTTTTCTACCCTCTGAGCCATTTCTCCAGTCCTCTCTTCCTTTCCAGTAGCCTGACATGTGGACTGAGAAGACCTGGGTCCCCAAGCTCCCACAGTACACCACAGGTGTACTTCAACTCCTTAGGGCCTAGATGCTGTGAAAAGGGCAGCAGGCAACACCATCCATGTCCAGCTGTCACAGTCAATATGGCTACCCACCAAGCAGGGCCTGCGAAGCACCTCCCTAACACACCTGGGCCTCGGAGAATGGTGTTGGCATATTTTCCAACAGGCTGGCCAGATCTTGCTCACAGTAACCCATCACCAGGAAGATGCTAGAAGGAAGAGAGAAAACACATGCCACCTTCTGTTCCCTCCCTAGTGGGTAAAGAGCTCTGTGCCTGCCGGAGAAAGGCCAACCCCATGAGAGGGCCCTTTGGGTAGGACAGCCTCGGGAAACCACACACCTCTCTAGGTGGTTGCCCACAACCACCTCCTTCAGCTCCACAATATTTGGATGGCGGAGACGCAAGAGCAACGTGATCTCACGCAGGCTGCTAATGGGAATGCCTGTAACCAAAGGGGCTCGGTGAACTCGACTCCACCACACCTGGGACCCCATAAACACTGTCCCCTCCAGGTGGAAATTAGTGATAACAACACCGTTCTTACTCCAGCATTCATTGGGGATGCAAGGCCAGTGGGCAGGGGTACCGGTCTTTGTGGAAGGTGACAGTGAACTCACCAGAGGACAGGGGTGAAAGGGCTTGGAGAGAATGTTCAAGTTTACAGTTAGCCAAGGTAGGGAAAGTCTGGCAGGGCTGAGGGAGCTCAAGTTCTGGCGGCAGTGACAGGCGGGGCCAGCCCCTTAACTGCTCTGCACACACCCTCAGAAGAGTTCAGTCCTGAGAAACCGCAGGTAACCAGCCAGGGCTTTCCTCCTCCCTCCTGAGGTAATGCCCAGGCAGGGGCTTCTGCACCCTGCTCCCGGCTCACCATCCTTTTCTTTGTCCATCCGCACCTTCTTCAGGGCAACGATTTCATCTGTCTGGGTATCCCGGGCCCGATCTGAAACAGAAGTACATGTGTAATGGAGTCTACCTCAAACTCTCTCCCAGCCCATCCTGCCACAGGAGAGCCTCTTGTACAAGGTTCCTGGGCTTCTTTTCTTCTCTGACAAGCGAATGCCCAGCAACACTTGGCCCTTCCTTCACTTTCAAGATCTGAGCTTGGGGATTCTCACAGGCACTGGGTGGGGAGTTTCCAGTTTAGCTCTGAGCTGGGAGCTGACAAGGAGCTCGCCTGGAGCTCCTTTCTCACGCAGCCCACTGCTTTGTGTTCTCTCGTGCTAACTCTAAGGGCAGTTAAAGTACTCTATCTAAGGGGAAACACTTATTGTATATGACAATGGCTTACAGAGCATTTTGTTGACTTGTGCAACTTCCAAATGCTAGGCAAAATGACTCTCACACCCAGGGAGCTGCAAGGAGCTTTCGGAAGTGGTACATTTTATCAGTTGTCTCCGCTCCTCCGTCACATATTTGGATTGCTGACATTAACAACCTGGTGTTTATGTTTATCCAGTCATGGTGTAAACTTTGTGGAAATCACACCAGGAGCAAGCTTTGGAGTACAGAGTGTGAGCCTTTCCTTCCCAACACTCCTTGTCTTGACCACTCACACACAATGCCGTAGGTGCCCTCGCCAATTCGGTTCAGCTTCTCAAACTCCTTAACGCTCCGGCATCTTCCCAGCTGAAAGACAGAGGAGTAGCCAGTGTGGGGATCTGGAAGCTAAATAGCACAAGCGATGATGAATCTCCCCCACACCTGGCACTGACAAGCTTGCTTGCCTCTTGCTCACCAAAAAGAAAAGCAACCACATACTTGGAATTTCCTGATGAGCAGAGGGGAAGAATGACATTGGAACCACTTTGAAGGTGGCCTAGTGACTCCCTCCAACCCAGTGTTCCAGATGGCTGCTGTCTAGTAACAAATGGACACAAGCCACGTATACAAACACCTCTGTGGAGAGGGAACCTGCCTCCAACATGCAGTCCCAACTTACTTGTAAGGAAACCTATCCAGGAGTACTCATTTGTGAGATATGAGAAGGGACCTCCAGATCAATGGAAGCTAGCTGACCTACTTCCTTTCGCAGGCTGGGATGAGGATGAAGATGGGGGTCAGGTGGAGCAACAAAACAGAATAGGTAGCCCACCCTATGAGAAACAGCTGCCTCTAGAATTTTAGGGGTCAGAGAAATAGCTTGCTTGAGCCATGGTATTCTGGGGTCTTAGTAGGGATTCTGTAACCTAATACATCTTCACAGTGCACTGCCTTTGTAGGTGGAGTAAATAAGCATTTCTTGATTATAGTACCTCATCAGTGTTAGGATTCTGTTATGCCAGTTCCCAGGTGGCTTTGCCACCGCCCCCATTTTGAGACAGGGTTTCTTTGTCTAACAACTCTGTAGACCAGGTTGCCCTCAAACTCACAAAGATCCACCTGCCTCGGCCTCCCGAGTGCAGGGATTAAAGGTGTGCGCCCCCATGCCCGACCTGGTTTCTCTTAACAGCCCTGACCTGGGTTTTGTTCACTTGTGATAGTTGGTGCTTTTCCATGATCCACTCTTTAACCGGTCTCACAGCCCTCTCCCTAAGCTGCCTATCTGCTCTGCACTTCCCTCCACCACCGGCGTGTGGCATGCGATTCCTTATCAAAGTTGTCTAAATTCTGGCTACCTTCCTGGTCCAAACCAAATGTCAACCCTTCTACAAATCTCTTACAGAATATACTTCTTTTCTCCGAAATCGCCATTATTTTTTATCTTTGCTCATTTTTGCGGTCTCACTTCTGTAGCCCAGGCCGCCCTCCAACTTGGGGTGGTCATCCTGCCTCAGTCTCCCGAGTACTGGGATTACAAGTATAGGCCAACACGCATACTTGACATTTTTGTCTTGAAGAACCAATTATTGTACACTATTGTGCATATTCTCCCCCTTTAGGGGATTTCGCAACCTCAGCTTCCAGCACAGTGCTCTGAAGCTCACTAGTTAGTGAACTTAAGTTCATGTGCCTTGGCCTTGCAAACCACAAACAAGAAGCTAAAATATATGCGGCTGCTGCAAACCTCTTCCTACCATCAGTCTACCTGAGCCCAAATCAGCGCTCCTAAGGTTCACCTTCCCCGTCACACAAAAGGGACTATACCGAGTGTGGGTAAAGCAGACCGGTAAGCAAGGTGACAACTCCCGGCTGCAGGTGCCACCGGAACGCCCCATTCTTCTCACCCGCAAAAAACTCCACGTCCCACCCCGCCGCCTCACCCGAGTTCGCACTCCGTCGGATCCCACCCGCGTGCCCCGTCCCCAGCCGCTCGGCTGTGGATTTCTGCACACGCCGCAGCCAACTCTGGGACTGACATCCCTCCGATGCCGGAGCCTCAAACTTTAAGGCGACAGTGAGCCTCAGAGCGCTCCAGTCTGGCCCTGCCACAGCGCCGCCCGAGTGGCACCCCGTCGCACCCTGTGTTCTGGAGGCACGGTGAAGAAACCTTCCTTACGGATGCACTTCAGTCGGATCTGATCCGACTCTAGGTCCACCTCCGCCATGCTGAAGCCCGTGCTGCTCCACCGCCCCCTTCCAGCGCGCAGGCGTAAACCGCCCATCGGCGCAGGCGCACAACGTACTTCCGGTTTGTTCTGGGACCATCACCTAAGCATTCCCTAGAGGATGTCCAGTCTGGATTTGCTCTTGGCACGGAGGTTCCGCCCCCTTAGCAGCGTTAGGTGCAGAAACGACCCCGCAAAGGTGCTCGAAGTACATCCCTAGCCAAGCTTGCAGAAGACTCTGGTTCTGATCAGCTGGAAGAAAATGCTTTCCTTTCCTATTTCCCACTTAAGTGAGACCAGTTCCAGCAGATCAGCAATGCGTTCTGCTCTTCAAGGAGACCACTGCAAAAGAACTATGCTTTTTCACAGGGGTACATTCCCCGAAAACTGGCTCTGTGGGAACCCAGCCCTTCCTGAGGTCAACCTTGCCCCATCACTAGCCAAGGACAAGACAGAGGAAGTCCTGCGCTGGAAGAGGCATATCATCCACAAGGAAATAAAGAGCTGCGTTCCTCTTCTTTCTACTCCACATTTGCCTTCCTGGGTTGAGGAAGAGTTGCCTGGTTTGGGAGACAGCTGGGAAGGAAAGGCTGTACTGGCCACTGGAGAGCAATGCCAGCCCAAGAGGTTCCATGAGGCTGCTCAGCTCTGAACACCATTGTCTCTAACCCCTTGTGGAGGTTTATATAGATTAGGAAAGCGAATGTTCCTGCTTCTCAGTGCCCAGAGCCCAGGCCCATGTGGGCAATACACTTAGGTCAATGCTGTAGTCCGTGTTTGGACGTGGTGGCTTATGCCTGTAATTCCTGTAATAGGAACACTCTGGAGGCTGAGGCCAGAAGATTCTGAGTTCCAAACTAGGTTGCATAGCCTGGTAATCTCAAAATAAAAGAAGACTTTCAGTAGCCGGTCTCTAATGTTTTTTAAAAGTGAGATCTCTGCCACATTGTTTTCCCTTTTACATTTTTTTCTAAAACTTTGAAAATTGTTTTTCTCTGGGCATGTTATCACAAACCTGAACTCCCAGCAGTCGGGAGACTGAGACAGGAGGATTGCTGTTTCAAGATTGAACAGGACTACATAGTGAGTTCCAGTCTAGACTGGATTGGATGTGAGACCCTAACCCTGTCTCAGAAAACAACCACGCTGGGAATGCAGCTCAATAGGAAAGCATCTGCCTAGCACTGTGTGATGTCCTAGGCTCACTCCTCAGCACCACACACACAAATTGTTTTTCAAAGTCACTTAGGTTATGTATATGAAGATATATATTGTCAGGCCTGCAAGTATGTCCTAGCTAGTATAGTCTACATATTTTATACACTAACTGGTCTCATGTATATATTAGAAACTGTTGGCATGTGTAATAGGCGACAGATCCCCTCGCCCTAGTACAGGAGAAGGTTGTGTCTGTGATCCTGGTAGGCATATCACTATCTCTGGTTTCGTTAGCCTACAGAGCCCAAACAATATGGCAATTAATGAAGATAATACACTTTTACTAGACCACATATAAGAAACGAGGCTGGTAGGGGCATTCTCTCAAGACACAGCCTGACCCGAAGTTTGCTAGTAAGTTTGCTAGGGTGGAGGCAACTGAAAAGATGGCACATGTTTGGCATTCCTAGTGGGCCTTCTCTATAAAGTCCCTTCATTCGCCAGACGGTGGTGGCGCATGCCTTTAATCCCAGCACTCGGGAGGCAGAGGCAGGCAGATCTCTGTGAGTTCGAGGCCAGCCTGGTCTACAAGAGCTAGTTCCAGGACAGGCTCCAAAGCCACAGAGAAACCCTGTCTCAAAAAACCAAAAAGAAAAAAGTCCCTTCATTCATGGGCCAGAAAAACAAGACAGCATTCACAGGCTATTGCCAAAATCCTAACTGCCCTGTTGTCCTCCTCAGTTCAAGGACACACTACATTATTTTTTTTTTTGGAGTCTCTAGTACAGACAGCCAAGCTAGTGTCCCACCAGCCCTGAGGCCTCTCTGCTCTTGAACTTAACAGTTCTCAGACTGGCCTTTGCTGCAGACTTGGGGGGCATGTCATTTACTCTCTGAGCCAGTCACCCTCTCCTCATCAAGCTGCTGAGGACTTTGGGAAAACTCAAGGACCAAAGAAGGGCATTCAGTGCTAGCACAGGGAAGGGTGGCCCTTCTGTCAGCCTAGCTGACACTCAGATCACAGAAAACAATCACAGCTCCCAGGAGCTCTCATTTATTCTGTGTTGAGTCCGTCATAGGCTGCTATTGTGCTGGGGTTTCTGTGTCGGTAGTAAGGGCCCCAGTCAGCCTGTTCATGAATGGTTCTCTGTTCTTCACTTTCAGGGAGGCCATAGCTGATTATCGTCTCATTTGAGGCTCGGGTGATGATGATCTGCGGAATGACATTTCTCTTCTTGTTCGACTTTTGTTTTGTATCAGGTTTGTCTAGAGGGAAGAAAACATTCATCTATTTAGTGGGTGTGTGGAAATTTTTCCACAATGAAGATAGGCCTGTCTTAGTTCCCAATAAGGGAAACAGATTCATGGCCAGTGGGAAAAACAAAACCAACTGCCTGACAGTTAGATTCCACCACTCAAACAGATTGACAGCTTGGAGGGGCAGCTGTGAGCACTGGGTAGACTCATGAAGGAAGAAACAGGGGAGACTACATTTCATGAGCTGTAGGATACCTCCGGGGTGTTTAGTACAGGCCACTACACTCTTTTGAGTCTTTAATACAGACAAGCTAGGATCCCCCCAACCCTGAGGCCTCTCTATTCTTGAAATTAACAGTCAATTTTTTTCTTTTTCTTTCTTTCTTTCTTTTCTTTTTTCTTTTTTTGGTTTTTCGAGACAGGGTCTCTCTGCAGCTTTGGAGCCAGTCCTGGAACTAGGTCTTGTAGACCAGGCTGGTCTCGAACTCACAGAGATCCACCTGCCTCTGCCTCCCAAGTGCTGAGATTAAATTTAGGCATGCGCCACCACTGCCCGGCTCCAGTTTTTTTTCTAGACCGGGTTTCTCTGTCCCAAAACTCGAGCTGTAGATCAGATTGTCCTCAAACTCACAGAGATCTGCCTGTGTCTGCCTCCCGAGTACTGGGATTAAAGGCGTGTGCCACCACCGCCTGGCATCAGATACTTCTAAGACTGGCATTGTCCCCAGACTTGGGGACATGTCATTTACTAACTTCCAAGTGCTTCCACCACACACCGTCATGAGCAAATGAACAGAGAGGACTTCAAATGCCCACCCGAGCCACAGTGTGAGCTGCTGCCTGCTGACCGCCGCTGCACAGCTGGTGACTCCCAACACACACGCTAGTCAGACCTTCAGGAGCTCCGGAGCCACTGTTGGAACCAGCCACCCTCTCCCCATTGAGCTGCCTGATCAGAAGTGACTCTACCTCTCAAGTTAGAGGGCTCAGGTGCCTAGTCTCCAAGGAATTCCGATTTGGAAAACCTTTCTGTTCAGAACTTTGTGAATCAAAATGTTCTAGAAATAGGTATTCCTGATATTGTCCACATTTTCACACACTTGATGAGGTTACAGGAAGTACATAAACCCCGAAAAGGCCACAGGATATGTATGTTAAATACACAAACAGGCCTGAGAGTGGTGGTGCACGCCTTTAATCCCAGCACTCTGAAGGCAGAGGCAGGCGGATCTCTGTGAGTTTGGGGCCAGCCTGGTCTACAGAGTGAGTTCCAGGACAGTTAGGACTGTTACACAGAGAAACCCTGTCTCAAAACCAAATAAGTAAAAGCAAATAAATAAATAAATGAACAAAGTTGAGCCAGGCATGGTGGTGCATGCCTTTATTCCAAGAACTGGAGGAGGCAGAGACAGGCAGATTTCTGTCAGTTCAGGCCATCTCGGTCTATGTGGAGAGTTCCAGGCCATCCAGGGATACAGAGTGAGATCAAAATATTCACTGGTACAATGCATACCTAGCACACATGAGGCCCTGGGTTCAATCCTCAACTCCCATCACACACAAAATCATATAAACAAAAATAGCTGGGTGTGGTAGCATATACCTTTAATCCTAGTACCTGGGAGGCAGAGGCAAGAGGATCTCTGTGAGTTCAAGGACACCCTGGTCTAAATAGAGAGTTCCAGACCAGCCAGGGAAACACAGAAATACCCTGCATCAATCAATCAATCAATCAATCAATATCATTGGACATGGAGAAGTCATGCTGGTGCCTACCTGGAGCCTTTGTCCCTATTAACCTGCTCTTAGCACTGAACGGCACTCTGCACACTACTAAAGGAGACAGGTAAACACTAATCCAGCTACAAACGCTTCCATCGACAATGGTGACCTGCATGTGAGATAAGCGAGAGCAACCGTGGCCCAAAGCTTGAGGGACCAACCAGCCAGTATCTGATTGGATGTCAGGCCCACTCCATGAGACGGAGCTCCTCAGTGACACTTGCCCAGGGGCCAAGAGCATGAGACCGAATGGGCCAGGAATCTAGGGGCTGGAGTGTAGGGCCAAATACTACTGTTTTCCTAAAGGAACATAGCAATAAAATTATTCTTTTTTTAATTTTTAAATTTTATTTATTTATTTATTTTTAAGACTAGTCAAGTGCAGTAGTGAGAAGGGGGTAAAGTGTAGAACAGGAGTTCAATCTGTAACTGACTGTGAACAATCATTTGAGATAACAATTATTCTTAACAATTCTGCTATACTCATTGATCAGTGTCTTGCTCAGTCATCATTAGGGAAGCTTCCTCCTGCAGTAGATGGGAACTGAGATCCCCAGCTGGACAATGTGCAGAGAGTGAGAGACCTTGCAACACTCAGTCCTAAATGGAATGCCTCCGTCAATTCCCTTTCCGCAGGACTCAGGGAACCTCGCAAAAGAGGAGGCAAACAGATTGCAAGGGTTCAGCGAGGCTGGAGAAGACCAAGGAAACAAGGCCTCCTAAGCACAGAGAGAGCAATGAACACATGGGTTCACAGAGAATGTGGCAGCACACACAAGGCCAGCACAGGTCTGAGCTTGATGGGGCCCCAGGGCTGAGAGGGGAAGGGGACATCCACATCCTTAACCCAGACGCTCTCTCCAACTGCTAACCACTTGCAAGTGAGAAACTAGCCTTCTCCAACGGAGTCTCACTGGATACACAAACGACTCATAGGCCAGGCCCCACGCCCAGCAATAGGCGGTCAACACAAAATGCACCCAGTGGCGTTTTCGGAGGTTTGTCGTCTCATAATGCTTTGTCAGGGTAGTTTTTAAACAGACAACAACAACAACAAACCAACAACAGCAACAACAAAAGCTTACAATTCCTTTGTGTGTATACTATGGTTTCCAATTTGGTGTTTTTATGAGATTACTGTGTGTAAATGTATGTGTGTGTGTTTATTTGTTTCTTTTCTTTTTTTTGGTTTTTTGAGACAGGGTTTCTCTGTGTAGCCCTAGCTGTCCTGGAACTAGCTCTGTAGACCAGGCTGGCCTTGAACTCACAGAGATCTGCCTGCCTCTGCCTCCCGAGTGCTGGGATTAAAGGCATGCATCACCGCCGCCCGGCTTATTTGTTTCTTGAACTTTTTCTTTGGCTCTTTTTCTTCTGTTTGTTTTGTCCTATTATGGTTTGCTTACCTATTTTATTATTGTCTAGATGCCTGTTTGTATCCTAATGAGTAGAAAAAGAAAGGTTGTAGATTTGGGTGAGTGGGAAAGTGAGGAGGATCTGGGAGGAGTTAGGGGAGGGGAAACCATAATCAGAAGATATTGTAGTAGAAAAATACTTTTGATAAAAGATAATTCAGGAAACAAATAAAACAAAACCAATATATGTAGGTCTAAATATTGCACATGCTTGCTTCTTGTGCTTGCAGAGAGTTCACGTTCCCGTACCATCCATGGAGCAGATGCTGTTCTTTCAGCTGCCTTCTGCGCTGTACGCAGCCCTGGGCCCTATGCCTATCCGGGGTTGTGTGCCCAACTCCATTGGTTGCACATAGTTTATTTCTGATTTTATCTTTTTGTTCTCTCTCTCTAATGTTTGTGTTATTTCTTTCTCATTTGCTATGACCAATGCCTGACAACAGCTTAAGGGAGTGGTGTATTTTGTCTCCTAGTTTAAGAAGGGATACAGCCCATCATGTCTGCAAGGTGTGGCTCCCGGAAGAGGAGACAGTCATGCACTCAGTGCAGCCAATCGCATGGATACTGAGTCTTATTTAGTTAACCTTATCTAGAAACCTCCTCACAGATGTGTCCAGAAGTGTGTCTTCTACGGTTATCTACTCTATCTAGTTTTGGAGACAAGGTCTTAACTATGTCGCCCAGGCTGTCTAGAACTCAAACTTCTCTTGCCTCTACCTCCTGAAAGCCAGGAATATAGACAAAACACTTGATTTAAGGTTCTTGCTATATGGTACCTGCACTGTTTAACTTTTTGAGACAGTCTTTCTATGTAGCAATAACTTGCCTAGAACTTGGCCTTGAACAATCTTCCCACCTTTGTTATTGGGATTACAGGCCTGCACCACCATGCCTGCAAGTCCTCAGTGCGTCTCTCTGGTGCCGGTCATATGACAGTGCCATCCTTTGTTATTGGGATTACAGGCCTGCACCACCATGCCTACAAGTCCTCAGTGCGACTCTCTGGTGCCGGTCATACGACAGTGCCATCCTGAGCTACTTTATTATTGCATAAAAATTACTTCAAAGTTGGTGGTTTTTATCAGTGCCCGTTCCTACAGTCCTTCAGTCTTGGTGCCCCAGGAAGTCAGGCACGGCGTGGCTAGGATTCTGCTCAGAGCCTGAGCCTACATTCCATGGACTGATTTGATTAGGGTCAGGGTTTCTCCTGATATTATGGTCAGTGCTGGGCTTCCAGAGGCCCACAACCTCTATCTGTGATTGTGTGTGCGGGGGGCAGTATGAAATAGGTTCTGCTATGTATCTTTTTTTAAAAAAAAAACAAACAAACATTTTTTATGGTTTATTTAACTTTATCTTATGTGCATTGGTGTGAAGGTGTCAGATCCCCTGGAACTAGATCTTCAGACAGTTGTGACCCGGGTCCTCTAGGAAGAGCAGTTAGTGCTCTTAACCGCCAAGCCATCTCTCCAGGCCCTCTGCTATATATCTTTATCTGGCTTCAACTCATGAGGATCTTCCTGCTTTAGCATTTATAATGCTGGAATCACAGGTGTGCGCTATCACATTTTAGACTTTTTTTTTTTTTTTTTTTTGGTTTTTTGAGACAGGGTTTCTCTGTAGCTTTAGAGCCTGTCCTGGAACTAGCTCTATAGACCAGGCTGGCCTCGAACTCACAGAGATCCACCTGCCTCTGACTCCCAAGTGCTGGGATTAAAGCCGTGCGCCACCACTGCCCGGCTACATTTTAGACTTTTTAGAAACATTTTAAATTGTATTTTTATTTTGTGTGCATGTATGTATGGGGGAGCACACATGTAATGGTGCAGGTGTAGAGGTCAGAGACAACTTTAGTTGTTGCTTCTCTTCCTTCCCCCTTGGGGGCCCAGGGACTGAGCTCAGGCTAGCACCAAGCCCTCTACCCATTTTCTCCACCTCTGTGATTTTTGAAGGCTTCTGGCGTTAGGTTGGGTATACCCAGATAATCTCTATTCTGATTAAGTTAAGGTCAACTAAAAACTTGGCCATAGCAATGGCACCCTTTGTTTCGGACAGGTTCTACCCTATTCCAGGAGAGATCACGCACGTTTGCTCAATGGAGGACAGGGATTTGGAGGTTGTTACACTGTCACACTACCTTCAAGAAAGATGGGTACTTCTAGCCTGTTGAGGTGGCGCACGCCTTTAATTTCAGCACTCAGGAGGCAGAGGCAGGTGAATCTCTGAATTTGAGGCCCACCTGGTCTACAGAGTGAGTTCCAGAACAGCCAGGGCTATAGAGAAGCACTGTCTTGAAAAACAAACAGGACTAAAGAGATGGCTCAGAGGTTAAGAGTACTGACTGCTCTTCCAGAGGTCCTGAGTTCAATTCCCAGCCACCACATGATGGCTCACAACCATCTAATGAGATCTGGAGACCTTTTCCGCCACGCAAGCATACATGCAGATAGGATACTGTATACATAATAAATAAATTTATTATTATGTATTTTAATAAATAATAAACAAACAAACGAGACAGACAGGCACTTCTACAGTTTCTCAGAGTACCTGATCTGACATTTGAGATGTTACCCTGACCTCTAATATATGTTGCTTTTAACTTTTTTTCTCAGGACAGTGTTTCTCTGTGTAGTCCTGGCAATACTGGAGCTCACTCTGTAGACTGGGCTGGCCTCTAACTCAGAGATCTGCCTGCCTCTGCCTCACAGGGCTGTGATTAAAGGTGTGTACCATCACTGCCTGGTGCTTTTAACTTTTTTTTGACACAGAGTCTCATTATGTGGCCTGGGTTGATGTCAAGCTTGAGATCTGTCTGTATCAGCCTCTTGAGTGTTGGGATTACAGGCAAGAGCCACTAAACCTGGCTGCAAATGATTTTTCACTGTTTGGTGTGAGTTTTATAGTGTTTATAATGTTTATAGTGTTTGGAGAGATTTTTTTATGGTATGTGTGTGGTTTTGTGTGGGCATTTGTTTTGTTTGAGACAGGGTCTCTATAGTCACAGCTGGCCTGGAACTCAAAGAGATTTCTCCTGCCTCGGGCTCCTAATTGCTGAGATTACAGGTGTTGTACCACCATGTCTATCTTGCGTGGATGTTGTTAAAGTGTAGACATATTCTTCAATATCATTTAGTGATGCCTTTCTTTCTTTCAAGGCTTAGAATGATGCTCCTTATTGAGAAATAAAATTCAATTCATTGAACTTATGATCCTCATATTTCTACCGCCCAAGTACTGGGATTACAAGCACACAGCACCAGGAAAGATTTGTATGGTACTGGATCCCAGGGCAAGCAATCCACCAACTGATTTACATACCAGGTTCTACTTTTTTTTTTTTTTTTGGTTTTCCAATACAAGTCCTCACTATGTAGCTGACCTGGAACTCACTATTTACACCAACCAGCCTGATTCAAACTCACAATGATCCACCTGCCTCTGCCTCCTGAGTGTCAGGATTAAAAGTGCACTACCAAGTTCTATCCCACCCCCACTTAAAAAATGTTAAACATTTTAAGTGTATGGTTATTTTGCCAGTGCAGTGTCTGTCTGCAGAAGCCAGAAAAGAGTCAGGGAGCCCTTTGAACTGGAGTTAGAGACAGTTGTGAGCTGTCCTACGGATGCTGGGATTCTCTGGAAGAGCAGCCAGTGCTCTTAACTGCTGAGCCATCTCTCAGCTTCTCCCAAGCCCCACGTTTTATATTCCTGCTTACTCTTGTGGAAATAACCTTTCTACAGCAGGTTACACTCACATCTCCTTTAATGTGTCAATTCTCTAGTGTAACACGTAGAACCCTGCCCTTTTCTGCTGGTGTTTAGTGTCGGTGTTATTGTGCTCTTACCCCCTCCTACTCCATGTATTCCCCCTATTTTCTATAATCCGTATGCATTTCTTATACTGGACTATAATAATTAGAATTATAACTTTTTTATTCTTTTATTTTTAAAAATATTCATATATTCAGATAGTTGCAGAAGCAGCAAGAACTGGTCCCTTGCTCCCTTTGCCCAGTTTCTCCTGTGGCAGCATCTTACATTAGTACAGTTCAACACCAGAATTGACCTTGATTTAGTAAGTATACAGACACATGCTCATCCATGCACCCGTAAAGCTCCATCCATGGGACACAGGGTTCTTCCACCACAATGACTCTTTCCTGATGCCCTTTGGGTCACACTTCGTACTTTTAGCCCAGCACCTAGTTAGTTTTCCATCTTTATAACTTTGTCATCTGGACAGTATTCTGAAGAGAGTAGTCATGTCACAGAAGGTGAAACTTTTGGGTTTGCCCTTTCTCCTCACCATATTTCGGTTTTGTTTTTAGTGGTGCTGGAGATGGAACCCAGGGCCTTCAGCATGCTAGGCAACTGCTCTGCCACTAAGCTATACTCCAGTCCAGAATCAATTCTTTATTATTATTATCTGATATCCAAACGGACTCTTAAGACGACCTAGCTCAGATCTACACGTTGCCTTTGGTTCATGACAATCCCCTCCTTTTCTTTTTAAATTTTGAAGTGTGTGTGTGTGTGTGTGTGTGTGTATCAGATTATGGATTTGTGCATGAATGCAGTGCCCACATAGGCCAGAAGACGGTTCGGATCTCTTAGAACTGAAATTAAAGGCAGCTGTGAGCCACCCAATATGGATGCTTAGAACTGAACTCAGGTCTTCTGGAAGAGCAATACAAAATCTTTTTTTTTAATAATTTATTTATTTTTATTTATGTACACTGGTGTTTTACCTGCATGTATGTCTGTGTAAAGGGGTTCAATCCCTTGGAACTGGATCTACAGACAGTTGTGAGCTGCCATGTGGATGCTGGGACTTGAACCGGGGTCCTCTCAAAGAGCAGTCAGTGCTCTTAACCACTGAGCCATCTCTCCAGCCCTGCAATACAAAATCTTAACCACTGAGCCATGTCTTCAACTCCTTTGATGATTCAAAGATGATTGCTGAAGAATTGTATCATTTGAGGGCACAGAACTTTCAACATTCTAGAATAGGCTGCTTATAAACTTGTAGTGTGCTTGTCTCTTTGTGTATATTTGTGGACTTTTCAAAGTAAAAATATCTTAAACATACAGCTACAGTATGTAAGGATAACACACCCCATCTACCAGTTGCCACAGGGTCTTAGTGTGTACCTCAAGCTGCTTGGAATGCATGTTCCTCCTGCCTGGGCCTTCTGAGTTCTG
This sequence comes from Ondatra zibethicus, assembly GCA_004026605.1. Taxonomy (NCBI): domain Eukaryota; kingdom Metazoa; phylum Chordata; class Mammalia; order Rodentia; family Cricetidae; genus Ondatra; species Ondatra zibethicus. The sequence goes on from PVIU01001400.1 coordinate 83,458, forward strand.
GAATTACAGGAGTGCTCTACAGCTGAGAGCCAAACTTCTTGACTCCATCATGTGCCCCTTGGTCTGACTACTACTGCTGTAAAACAACTAACTCCAAACCTCAGCAGCTTAAAACGACCACGTTCTCACTGTTGTGGGTCAGGAACTCAGGACAGGCTTGTCTAGCCAGTTCCCACTTAGGGCCTCAGAAGTAGGTGCAGTGGTGCTTTCTGGGCTGTGTCCTCTGAAGACTTAGCTGACATGCAGGTGCTGCTGGCAGCAACAGGCTGTGAGGCCTCAAAGGCCAGACCCTATAATACCTAATGTTCGCTCAAAGGTCCAGCCCAGGGCTACAAGGGCACAGACACCAGGATGCCTAGCGATGGTTCTTCTCAGAGCCTCAGAGTTGGACAATCATGTGTCAGTTTTGCTTTGTGTTTTGTCTGCATGTATGTATGTGTGCCATATGCATGTGTACCATGTACATGTATGTGCACCATGTGCATGTCTGTATGTGCACCATGTGCATGCATGTGTGCCGTGTGCATGCATGTGTGTGTACCGTGTGCATATCTGGTGCTCACAGAAGTCAGAAGAAAGCATCAGCTCCCCTCAAATTTGAGTCACAAATGAGTGTTGGGAGCTAAACCCAAGTCTCCTTGCAAGAGCAGAAGTATTCTTAACTGCTGAGCCAATGCTCCAGCCCCAATTTTATTTTGGGACAAAATATCATATAGACCAGGCTGGACTTGAACACTCCATGTTATGACAGATTCCCTTGAACTCCGGCTCCTCCTGCCTCATGTGTTAGATTACATGCACTTGCCACCACACCTGCTCGTCTGTAGTGCTGGGGAAGGAAGCCAGGCCTTTGTGCTTTGGGCATGGTAGACACTCTACCAACTGAGCTATATCCTTAGTCCTCCCTGTTTTTGAAAACACAGAGTTTCACAATACTGCCCCCCAAGTCTGGGCTTCCATGATGCTCCCGCCTCAGTATCCTGAGTAGCTCTCACTACCCCATGCCCAACCTGCTGACAGTTTACAATCATTTCCAAATGGACACAAGAGCGCATGCCTGGAATCCCAGGACTTGGGGAGCCAAAGCAAAACGGCCGTGGTGAGTTCCAGGCATCTCATATAAAGGAAGTCATAATGTTTATGGACATTTACATCCGACATCATGTTTTGAGGGTCCCTCCAGGGTCGCATGGATGAGTGGCTTGTTCCTTGTTACTATTGAGCTTGCTCTGTCATCTTTCCTTCATGGCCACATGCTTTTCCTCCAGAGGTCATGCTGTGTGACACTGTGGCTTCCAAATGCGTAGTTCCTTGTTGGCCAAGCTTGTCTATTCTGATCCCTTAACTCTCTTCCAGCACTTCATACTTTGCAGAGCTGAACCCGTCTTAGAGAGGCTGGGGAGATGAAGCCTACCTCAGAAAGACTTCCCTGTCAATAGCAAAGCAAGGTCCAAAGTCTCTCTTAAGAGTCGGTGTAATCTTGTGTGCCTACGGTACCTGCAGCACTGTGAAGGGAGCCATTCCTGACACCACAGATGGAACACAAAGAGTCCTGACGCCAACGCCATGCTGATGAGTAAACACGGTGAATGCCATCTCTGACCCTTCTTTGGCAGGACATCGAACCACTTGGTGATAAAATCTTGTTTAGTTGGCTTTTCTGTAGTTAGCTAAAAGCACCGTGAGGGGCAGGCATCTCTTAAACCTCCACCTAGGCTTGCGGCCTTTGCTGTAGCTCTTCTATGAAGGGTTCCTAAGTTCCAAGGCCAGCCTTCTTTCAGTCCCAGCACCTGAATTCCAAACTGCCTCCAGCTGTATAGCATTCAAAGGTCCTGTGGTGCCTCTGTCTGAACCACCAAGCACTGTTCCTGCCCGTGTTAGGCCAGTCCTCTCTCATCTGACCCTTGACCCAGCCCCGTCTTCCCCTGCATCTCATCAGAGCGTAGGTTCTATGCTTTCTACCTCCAATCTTTCTGAATATCTATGGCCACTCCTTCTCTGTTTCCCAGCAACAAGCATGGGGTCGGTCCCCCCAAGTGTTCTGTTTTTCATCCTGGCCTTCATTCTGGAAGCTAAAAGACCTTCCCAGTGCATACAGTTCCTAATACCTTCCTTGTCTTAAACACTTAACAGATCTACCTCCAACAATCTGTATTTAGGCTTTGTCCTGGTTTTGTGGTCTCATCGCCACCAATTCCACACTGAAGGTGTGGTCACATTGTTTAGCTCTAAAACGAATAAAAACGCCAAACCGTTTGCTACGAGGTAAAGTGAAATTGACAGCAAACTCACTTTCTGGTATTGCCAAATGCTATGCTTGGGTCTGTATGAAAAGAAACACTTTTGTCCCAGCCATGATCCTTTTGTCCTCATAAGCCCTCCCACCTTTGTGCCAGGCTGAGGGAGACCAAGCCCTCCTCACAAGTCACACTCCAGCCTGGGCAATTACCCAATGTTCTGCTCCAAGCTGTAACATGTTGAAGGGATCACAGTGGAACCAGGGGTCACCCAACCCTCCTGGGGGACATTGTATGGATCATTCAAAAAATTTCTTCTTAAATTTTCTTTTTCCTTCTGAAACGGTCTCTGTATACATTGGATGCCCTTGAAATCCCTGTTCTTGCCTAGAACGGACTCAAGCTAACAAGCTTAGCTGTGCTCTTGTTTACCTGACTGCGCCAAGAATCCTGTATCATTAGAGTCTTAGAAATGGGCCCCATCCCAGATGCCTTGACGTGGCAGGTCTCCTCGGGTCTCCTACCTTCAGAGGAAGAGGAAGGCCTTGAGTGCTTGGATGTCCCTGCCGCGAACAGCAGGCTGTCGGCAGGTTGATTCAAGGCTTCCTTGTCAAGCTGCTTGGACTCCTTTTCCATTACTTTCTCCTTAGATTTTGCAACAAAATTGGTAGGGACCGTCTTTTGCTCCTCAACTGAAACACACGAATAATCAGTTAGACCTACAACCCAAGGATGCCTGCTCGGAGGGCGGGCCTGGCCACCAGGCGGCGCCCTTTACCTGTCTTCTCTCTGGGTTTGCTTTTGGACTGGCCCATAGGTGATCCCGCCTCCCCGGCCAGAGGGCCTTGAGGCCCAGTAACCCTAGCGACTCACAAACCAACACGCCCCTTTGGGCGTTCATTACCATGGCAACCGCGTGCCGTAGAAGACGTGCCAAAGCTCCACCCAAGGACCGGCGCCGTCTTCTCGCGAGAGCCGGCCGCGCGACCGGAAACGCAAGCGACCCCGGAAGTCCTCCCGGGCACAGCTGTTCCGTAAGATCTCGTCCCCTTCGCCGCCCCGAGGCGTGCACTACCTGACTGGCCATGGACGGTAAGGGGCCGTCACCTACTTTGGGTTCGGAGTGGGATTCTGCGGACACCCCGGCCTCAGCCCCATAACCCAAGAGGACCTCTCCTCGGCCTCAGCCCCAGACCCCGCCCCTGGGCCTGGGACCCACTTGTCTCGACCCTACATCTCGACCAGGACCCACCTCTTGCCTTAGGTCCAAACACCGATTAGGACTGGGCCTGACTCCGGCATATCGACCAGAACCGGTTTTGGTTCCTGAGCCTTTACATCCTAGCTGAAACCCTCTCCTGGGCTTCCATCCCACAGTCCAACAGGAGCTACCTCGGGTTCTTGACACCAGACCCCAGCCAGGAACTACCCCTGGATCTCGTTCCTTACCCAGATCTCCCCAGGCCTGGACCCCAAACCCAGGACCGAAACCCCGAATTTTATCCAAATGACCTCAGATCCAGGCCCTTCTAGCCATCCTCCCTGTTTGTTTTGTTTCTGCCTTGGGGTCCCTGGAATGTTCAGGGACCAGAAAAGGTGCTGGTTGCATATTTTGACCCTGAGTAGTACCCAGAGAAATAGGAATAGTTCAGATACGAAGGACTTCAAGTACCAAGCGGTAGGATGTGGGTTCCGTCCTAGTAGCTCCATTTTATAGGAGCTACATGTCCTGTTGTGCCCTTACCCTGTAACGTGGTGGGAGGGAGCCACCCCTAGAAGTATGACTCACTTCCACCTACCAGTGTTCTGACCTCTAGACCCCGAAGAACTCCTGAGTGGACGTGGCAGGTTTTATGGGCTGGTGTGGAGTTTGGGTTTGTATGAGACAGGGTCTCCCTATGTTGCTTTGGCCTGCACATGACTGGCCTTGAACTCAGAGATTTGCCTGTTTGGGCCTCCCCAGTGCTGGCAATGAAGTTGTGCACAGCTATAATGAAGTTTTTACAAACTGTTTTCTGAAACGCAAAAAGCTGTGTAATTGTCATGGAGGAAACACATAAGAATTCTTTACTGTGTTCCTTGGACAGAAGATGTAGCGCCCCAGTGTCTCAGCAAAAAAGAATTTTTGCATCACAGTTCACTGTGCTCGGGTGAGGGAACTTTCCTGAAGCTCACATCAGGTTTCTCCAGTCCCACTAGAGTCGAGATGGAAATACAGGTTGAGATGGGAGAGATTTGGCCAGGGTGCTAAAGCTAGTGAGAGAGCTGTGCCACGCCTGGGAGACACTCGTGTCACCAAGTCAGGTGACTTGTTTCTGAGAGAACCAGTCAACTGTGGCAGCTCTGGCCATAGCTCGTGCCTGCGCTGAGTGGTGGTAGGTGGGTAGGTGCACAGTTCACTATGCCCAGGCAGGTCTCTGCTGGGCCTTGTTTTGCATTTACAGGCCAATAGTGCCTTATTTTGGACCGGTAGGGTAAGCCGTTTCAGGAATCAAATATCACAGCACTCTGCATTGTGGCTCACAGCTGCAGTGCTACTCTTAGGCGCTAGAGACAGAAGGATCCCATTTTTGACTGCCTAAGGAGTTTGAGGTGAAATCCTGTCTCAAAACATCAAAAATAAACAAGAAATTGTGTTTACCTGTCTCAAGTTTGTGAATTAATAGCAGGTTTGGTTAGCAATTAATTTTTTAAAATACATTTAAATTCCCTCCTTGGCTTACTATACGTAAAGGGACAATGGGCTGGGCCTGATGCTGTGGCTTAGGAATGACAGCTGTCATGACCTAAGGCTTACTACCTTACCACTTTTATCTGCTTGTCTCTGGTACGATTAAAGAAAGGAAACACCAAACCAACTCCTGCGGGCTGGAGAGATGGCTCAGCCCTGAGAGCACTGGCTGCTTGCTCTTTCAGAGGTCCTGAGTTCAATTGCTAGCAACCTATGGTGGCTCACAACCATCTACAGTGGCATCTGATGCCCTTTTCTGGCAGAAAGTTGTACATGCAGATAGAGCACTCAAAAAAAAAGTAGATAAACCTTTTTAAAAAACGCCAATATAGGCATTAAAAAGAACAGCTGTTATGTGCTAAAAATTAAGTTTTGTACTAAAGGCAAAGAATCCCATATGTCTTTTGCAAAGCTGAAAGAATTGTAAGCCACCATCTCCATTCTGACCATGGCCAAGAGCTGCATTTTGAGATTGGCTGGTGACATTCTTGTGTTCCCGAAAACAAGTTTACTGAGGGTCTTTGTTGGTTTGGAGCCCTTGTCTAACATGGATCTACTTTCTGATTCCATTGCTAGGCCTTCCAAATGCCCCAGGCAAATCCCATCTGTGTCTGTCTCCTGTGGGCCGGCTCCTAGCATCTGCAAGGATCTCACTGAGTCCGCTTGCTTGATAGATGTGTGACTTGCTACATTTTTTTAAATGTATTTTTTTCTGTCTTTGCAGATACCCTGTTCCAGTTGAAGGTTTGTACAAGACCACCATTCTTCAGTCCTGTCCTAGCTACTAGCAAATAAGGACAAGAATTACAGCGGCGCTTGGAACCCAGACACCCAGAGTCATGAGAAGATTATCATGGTTGAATAACCTACAGGGCTCAGATTGCTGACCAGAGTCAAGATCATTCTTTGATTTTGGCTAAGTAGAAATAGATCACTTAGACTTGTCCATGAAGACTGAGTGTGTTATCTGTAAGAAACACAACTGGGGTGATAAGCATGTGCCTTGGTGTTTTACTAAGCATTTAAAACCACACACTTGGAGAGTTTTATAGGCAACAGAATGTGCCTCCAACTGGGGAGATACTTGGATATAACTAATAATCCACGGCATGTTTCTGCCACTTTTAAATGCCTTACAAACGATGCTAAGGGTTAACTTTATCTTGTTTTTTTTCTCCCTGACTCCAAGGGTCTGGGCACGAGTAAGGTTACAGAGTTTGTGTCACACTGAGGCTGTCGGGTAGGGGTCTGGTGCCGTAAAGGGGGGCAGTGTTTGGGCTTTTTTTTTTTTTTAAGATTTTATTTATTTATTATGTATACAACATTCTGCCTCCATGTATGCCAGAAGAGGGCGCCAGATCTCATTACAGATGGTTGTGAGCCACCATGTGGTTGCTGGGAATTGAACTCAGGACCTTTGGAAGAGCAGGCAGTGCTCTTAGCCGCTGAGCCATCTCTCCAGCCCTGGGCCTTGTTTACTAGTGGCCAGGATCTGGTCTCCAGCCCTTGAAATGTGTGGCCAGAGGGGTGGGTATGACATCATTTACTCTTGTTGGCAAAGAACTAAGGAAGCTGTATATGCAGAATTCTCTAAAGATAGCATTCAAGATTCACTACTTTGATAGCCTGGAGAAGGCTCCCATGTGACTTTTCTGTGAGTTCAAAGTCTTTCATAAGCAGGGGCAGTGTTGGTGAGCGTTTCCTTGCCGGCCTTCCACTCTAGAGGAGAATATGGGTTGGGGTGTTCTTAGATGATGGGCATTTTAGGACGCCCACTGTAGCTTCCTCCTTGCACACTGTGGGGGGGTCTTTCCTGATGCTGTTACAGTCTCCCACAGCCCACAGCAGTTGTCAGGACTTAGGTTTTGAGGCTTTGTGCCTCATCCCTGGTTAAGGCTACGCAGAGGCAGGAGGGACAGGGAACAGGGCTTAGAGGGTGAGCACCGCCTGCGAATCTCAGGATGTCCTTTCCACTCAGTTCACAGCAAAGCAGCTGGAGAAACTGGCCAAAAAGGCAGAGAAGGACTCCAAGGCTGAGCAGGCCAAAGTGAAGAAGGTGTGTAACCTCTCTGGTTTGGGTTCTTCTTCCCCAATCCCCTTTATTTTACTTTACTTCATTTATGTTATTTTTGAGATTGACTACTGTGGCCCAGGTTGGCCTTGATCTCACTCTGTGTCCCAGGCTAACAGCAAACTCCTATTTCAACCTTACAATGGGTAGGCTTTCAGGTGGGAACCACCACAGCCAGCTTTGTTTCCCTTTGCTGTAATGTCTTCTTTTTGTGCAAGAAACTTCCTACATTGTGATTTGACCTCACAGATTTCAGAGAATCGACGCACTGGCTTTCATACCCGAGGCAGGCAAGACTGAGGGAAGGGCAGCAGCCCTCCTCCTCCCCTCCCCACACACAGGGCTGTCCAGAGCAGAACATGTGCATGGCCTGCACTCCTTCCTTCCTCCTCCAGTGTGTGGCCCTAGCTGTCCCTGCTCCAGTGTCATCATTTTCAACTGACTTCTTTCCTATAGGGCTACTGCCTGGAGAATCAGGATCTGGGCAGAGGCATTGATACTAAGGGTGGGGCTCCAAAGGTTGGGCAGCAGGGAAGCTCACTGGGGTTTTTGCAGGAATTGGCCCTCTGCCCAAGAGCAGAGGTGAAGTAATGTAACTGTTCTCAGAGCAGACCTTCAGCTGAATCTTGTGCAGCTTTTTAGTGTTGCTTCAAAGCAGAGTAGCTCTAAGGATATGGCTATTGCTCGCCCATTTCTGAGGTTAATACCTGGGGAAAACGGAAAGCTGCCTGCACTCCCCAATGGCAAACCTTACCCTGGAGAGATACATGAGCTTACTTACAAGTTTTCCTCCATGAACATTACCCTATGAATCTTAGGCCCTTCAGCAGAAAAATGTGGAGTGTGCCCGCGTGTATGCTGAAAATGCCATCCGCAAGAAGAATGAAGGTGTGAACTGGCTCCGGATGGCGTCCCGTGTGGATGCAGTAGCATCCAAGGTCCAGACAGCTGTGACCATGAAGGGGGTAAGTGCCTGATCATGGTGATGTGGCCAGCATGTATTGTAGGGTACAGTGAGCAGAGGGAAGCTGGACCAGCAATGAGCCTAGGCATCAAGGAGTACTGGACACAGGAAGGCCTCAGGAAAGCCTGGATTCCATAGCATCTTCCCACAATAGGCTGGAAGTTACCTGGACCGCTTGGTTGCACAGCAGAGATGCCCTTCAAAGTAGAGAGACTCATAGAAATCCACTGTGTCATCAGCTGCATTCAATGACTATATGCTGAGACCCTGGGTTCCCATCAGAAAGTCCTGATAACCTGTCCCAGGTTTGCAGCCCTAAACTATCTCTAACTCTGTCGTTGTCCCTAATTCTCTTCTATCGCAGGTGACCAAGAATATGGCACAGGTGACCAAAGCTCTGGACAAGGCGCTGAGTGCCATGGATCTTCAAAAGGTGTCTGCAGTGATGGACAGGTTTGAGCAGCAGGTGCAGAACCTGGATGTGCACACATCGGTAGGTGGCTATTGCAGTATGGCTGGACAGTGTGCCAGGGTGGCTGGACTGAGCTGGACACAGGAAGGCCTTGGAGAAGGAAGGGGATAGGACACTGCCCTTTTTTTTTTTTTTTTTTTTTTTTTTTTTTGGTTTTTCAAGACAGGGTTTCTCTGTAGCTTTGGAGCCAGTCCTGGAACTAGCTCTTGTAAACCAGGCTGGTCTCGAACTCACAGGGATCCGCCTGCCTCTGCCACCCGAGTGCTGGGATTAAAGATGTGTGCCACCACTGCCCGGCGACACTGCCCTTTCTGGGTAGGCACACATGGTATAGACAAGCACACAGATGGAAAAGTCACTGAATCAGGTGAACCAAGAGGCAGGACTGCCTGGATATGGGACAGGAAGGGCCAAGGGAGCGAGGAAAAGCTTCCTAGAGAGAACCCTGGGAGAAGAAAGCACTGTGTGGGTGGGTGGGTGGGGCAGTGAGCAGGACCCACAGTGTGGGGTAGGGAGATGGCTGGGGGGGGGGGGTTCTTGTGCAATCCTGAGGGCATAAGTTTCGGTTTTTGGCAACCACATTAAAGCCGGGGTCTTAATGCTGGGGTCAAAGACGGATGACGTCCCCAGCTTTGCCAACCTGGGTGAAACAGTGAACACTAGGTTCAGTGAGATACCTTGTAGCTAGAAATATCGAAAAGACTCTTGATGTTAGCCTCTGACCTTCACAAGAGCACATATGTGTATGCATATGTACACCACACATATCCACCACAAAGCAATTGCAGTGTGCATCATGGTCTATGGCCATACTGCCCCAAATGAACCTCTCCTCAGGTAATGGAGGATTCCATGAGCTCTGCCACCACGCTGACCACACCTCAGGAGCAGGTCGACAGCCTCATTGTGCAGATTGCTGAGGAAAATGGCCTAGAGGTCTTAGACCAGCTCAGCCAGCTTCCAGAGGGTGCCTCTGCTGTGGGCGAAAGCTCTGTGCGCAGCCAGGAGGACCAGCTGTCTCGGAGGTAGGACCTGCCTCAGTGTCATAATCCTTGTCCTGGTGTTCAGTCCTAGGGCCGTGTTGGGGACCCTAAGGACTTTGTGGGCTGGAACCCAATCACGCAAAGACCCATTATATTTGATGGGACTGTTGGGAAGGAAGAGGAGAGACCCCTGTCTCAGCTTGGACAGTTCCCCCTTGCATCAGAATGCTGCAGTCAGTCCCCTGTAGCCAGCAGTAGGTACCAGATGTGTGTTTACAGATGTATGTCCACACAGCTCCCTGTAAAGGGAGTTGTGTGTCCTTCCTGAGAGTGTTATAGTGTGTAACTATCTCTGCATCTTTCCACACATTATCCCAGGACAACTTTGAAAACCTTACTTCTAGGTTCATGTGTAGTGCTTGTTCACAGTGTTTCAATTCCAAGTTTTCAAGTACCTCTGCCCTTTGCGCCCCCCCACCTTTTTTTTTTTTTTAATTAGACAGGGTTTCTCTGTGTAGCTTTGTCTGTCCCGGAACTCACTCTGTAGACCAGGCTGGTCTTGAACTCACAGAGATCCACCTACCTCAGCCTCCCTAGTGCTGGGATTAAAGGTGTGCACCACCACCGCCTGCCATGTCTCTGCCTTTCTTACCAGAATCCTTTTTGCTGTTTTCCAGGTTGGCTGCGCTGAGGAATTAGCACGCCCTCCGCAGGTGTTGCCCCCTTCTCCTCTGATGCACTGGAGGCTTCTGCCCCGCTCTGCGCTCAACTTTCTCCAACCCTTCATAGCTGCCTTGGCTCTTTTCCAATCCGTCTGGCTGGGCTCCTCAGAACTGAGCCTTAGGTTGGGCAGTGGGCCTCTGTCCTGATACTGAATTTGCACACGTGCGTGGGTGACTCATGTGACTTTGTGGGCCACAGCTGGAAGAGGGCAAGCTCTGTGTTGTCCTCTGCCTGTGTGGAGTCAACAGGGTTTGTCCAGCAGATGTGTGGACTTCAGCCCAGTGCTTCATGGTCTTCAGTTTCCAGTGAGCACACACCTGCTGCTTGCTGTGGCCAGTGAGGATCAGAGCCAGTCCTTTGCCAGGCAGCTCCTGGGAGGCTCTCCCCGACCTCTGCAGACAGGAAATCCTGTTGTGTGACAGCCCTGAGTAGGTTCCTGTGGACTTTTGTGAACCAGAGATGTCCAGTGCCACCAACACTGGCTGGGGCCTTTACAGGTGGTCCCTCTCCTCCATCTTCCCAGGGCTGAGTTTGTTCCTTGGCTGCCACTGCCAGCCGGCTGAGTCGGCCTGGGCTTTTGTCCCTCAGCTCCCTTCCCCAGCCCACAGAACTGGCATCCAATCTCAAGTCCAGGTGTTCCCTCCTGAGAGATGCTTACCCTTCCTCAGCAGCTGCCTCTGGAAGGCCACTTGGGCTGCACGGTCTGTGTGATGGTGCCTGGCCTCCAGCGTTATAGCCTTTCAGGCCTTTTTAAGCTTCTCACTCTCGAATGTGAGGTCCCTGACTCTTCTGTTCTTTTACATACAGGCTGCTGCCCTTCTGCCTTCTCCAGGGAAAGTCAGGGTGACTAACAAGGGAACCGGGACAGTCACCTCTGGCTGCGGTCAGCTCTTTTACACTCTTTGCAGCTGGCGGGCCTGGGGCGGCCTGGGGCTGTGTGTACAGGACGCTGCTGTGTTCTGTCTCCTGAAGTTTACTCCTGTTCTCAAACCTCCTGGTGATTTTGTTCCTTTGCCAAAGTGGAAAGCACACAGCAGATGGGGTGTGTTTGTCCAGCCCTCTTCAGTGCTCAAGCTTGGATACTTCACCTGGACATGCTCTGTTTCTTTCTTTCTGTTCTGCACTTCGGGGACACTTGGTGTTTCACATACAGAACTGATGTTGGGGCGGGGACCAAGGTACATTCTAACCATGGGCTCCCCAGGCCTCCTGAAATCAACCTACGTGACGGGTTGAGAGTAGCTGCAGTCTCTCTGAACATCTTGGGAGCTCCCTGAGTCCTGGAGGGTGCAGGATTTGTGGAACACTAGTAGATTTGGGGGTGCTGGGTTGGGTTCATCAAAATGGGGCGTATCTGCCTTTAAAATGCTGTTGTAAATAAATAAATTGATTGTTGGAGAATTTCTCAAACTTTGCTTTGATGTCCTGGGTGGGGCTGATGAACTGTGGGTTAGATCCTATGTGGATTATCCAGTGCCCCACCTCAGGATGAATTCAGAAATGGGGAGAGGGATGGTGTCCTTGGAGGCCTGATTCCAGTGGGAAAGGGGAGGCATAGGTGGATGAAGATTCTCAGACCACACGTAGTAGTGGAATCAGAATCAAGTTTATGATTTATTTTAAAGTATTGGTAGAAAGGTTATTTTTTCTTTTTAAAAAAACCGCTAAGTTTCTTCAGTCAATGGACTCTCTACCATCTGGAATTTCTTTACCATCTCTATTGCCTAAAGATGACCTCTTATAGTTATTATTTAAATGATTGTTTCTTCACTATAACATTACAAGAAAAAGACAAGAATATTTACCTTCATGGTGCCTACTTATAATAATTCTTAGCCTGCTAAGAGATATCAATAGAAGGTTCTCCCACAAGCAATGTGTAATATCCCCAGCCTGTGCCAATATTTTGTATATCAGCCATTGAAAATGATATGTAAACAATTACCTCAATGTATGACATTTTACTAGCAGATTAAAATGTAGATACTTTAGAAAGAATATTTGAAGAAGTTAATTTTATGTTGTTGGGGATTACAAATTGCTCCTGAAAAAATACAAAGAGGGACTTCTATTAATTATTTGGATTACAAAATAGAGTTACAAAAATTAGACCCCAGCTACAGTACTGAAAACAGCCTGATACTGGCATAAGAACAGACAGGAGAACCAATGGAACCAAATAGAGGACCAGGATATCAATCCACACATCTTTGAACACCTGATATTTGATAAAGAAGCAAAAACTATCAAATGGAAAAAAGAAAGCATATTTAACCAGTGGTGCTGGCATAACTGGATATCAACATGTAGAAAAATGAAAATAGACCCAGATCTATCACCATGCACAAAACTCAAGTCCAAATGGATCAAAGACTTCAACATAAAGCCAGCCACTCTGAACCTTATAGAAGAGAAAGTGGTGTAGAAGGTCCTGTCTATGTGTTGCTTTCATTGGTTTAATAAAGAAACTGCCTTGGCCTTTTGATAGGGCAGAACTTAGGTAGGTAGAGTAGATCAAACTGAATGCTCGAAAGAACAGTAGTGTGGCAGACGCCATGAATCTCCTGCCTGAGACGGACGTGGGTTAGAACTCAAGGAATTGGACACTAAAAAGATCACATAATCCAATAAAAAAATGGAGTAGAGACCTAAACAGAGAACTCTCAACAGAGGAATCTAAAATGGGTGAAAGACGCTTAAGGAAATGTTCAACATCCTTAGTCATCAGAGAAGTGCAAATCAAAACAACTCTGAGATTCCATCTTACACCTGTAAGAGTGGCCAAGATCAAAAACACTGATGACAACTTATGCTGGAGAGGTTGTGGGGTAAAGAGAACTTTCCTGCATTGCTGGTGGGAATGCAAGCTGGTACAACCCCTTTGGATGTCAGTGTGGCCATTTCTCAGAAAATTAGGAAACAACCTTCCTCAGGACCCAGTAATACCACTTTTGGGTATATATCCAAAGGATGCTCAGTCGTGCCACAAGGACATGTGCTCAACCATGTTCATAGCAGCTTTGTTTGTCACAGCCAGAAACTGGAAACAACCTAAATGCCCCTCGACCGAAGAATGGATAAGGAAAATGTGGTACATTTACACGATGGAGTACTACACAGCAGAAAAAAATAACGACAGCTTGAATTTTGCAGGAAAATGGATGGAATTAGAAAGCATTATTTTGAGTGAGGTAACCCAGACCCAGAAAGACAATTATCACATGTACTCACTTATAGGTGTTTCTTAAACATAAAGCAAAGAAAGCCAGCCTACAAACCACAATCCCAGAGAACTTAGACAACAATACGGACACTAAGAGAGACTTACATAGATATAATCTATATGGGAAGTAGAAAGTATAAAAAAGCAAGATCTCCTGAGTAAATTGGGAGCGTGGGGACCTTGGGGGAGGGTTGAAGGGGGAAGGAGAGGCAGGGAGGGAAGCAGAGAAAAATGTAGCGCTCAATAAATAATAATAAAAAAAAAAAAGGGCCGGGCGGTGGTGGCCTAGCACTTGGGAGGCAGAGGCAGATGGATCTCTGTGAGTTTGAAGTTAGCCTGGTCTACAAGAGCTAGTTCCATGACAGGCTCCAAAGCTACAGAGAAACCCTGTCTCGAAAAACCAAAATAAATAAATAAATAAAATAAAATAAAATAAAGAGCTAGCCAGAAAAGAGCCTAAGCTAGGCCGAGCATTTACAATGAATAATAAGTCTCCATGTCATGATTTGAGAACTGGTAGGTGGTCAAAAAAAAAAAAAAAAAGCTTGGGCGAACAGCACGTGTCCCCTAATGCTCACACGTTTCCAGGAAAACCAGTAATGTTGAGCACACAGGATGGTCTGCTCAAAGCAAAGGACACAGAGCCTGTTCTTCCCTCCAGAAAGCTGGGAACTGCTGACCTTTGTTATATACATCCCACACCACAGGCCACACCAAACTCAAACAGCCAGGACTGAATATACCTAGTAATCTAAATGACTTTTTTATTCAAGATATCTATTGATTTCTACATTTTTCTCTGCTCCACTCCCTGCCTCTCCCCTCCCTCCTTCAATCCTCCCCCAAGGTCCCCATGCTCCCAATTTACTCAGGAGATCTTGTCTTTTTATACTTTCTACTTCCCATGTAGATTAGATCTATGTAAGTCTCTCTTAGTGTCCGTATTGTTGTCTAAGTTCTCTGGGATTGTGGTTTGTAGGCTGGTTTTCTTTGCCTTATGTTTAAAAACCACCTATGAGGGCTGGAGAGATGGCTCAGAAAGTAAGAGCACTGGCTGCTCTTCCAGAGGTCCCGAGTTCAATTCCCAGCAACCACATGGACTGTAATGAGACCTGCTGCCTTCCTTGCTTAATAAATAAATAAATCTTAAAAAAAAAAACACCTATGAGTGAGTACATGTGATAATTGTCTTTCTGGGTCTGGGTTACCTCACTCAAAATAATGCTTTCTAATTCCATCCATTTTCCTGCAAAATTCAAGCTGTCGTTATTTTTTTCTGCTGTGTAGTACTCCATCGTGTAAATGTACCACATTTTCCTTATCCATTCTTCGGTCGAGGGGCATTTAGGTTGTTTCCAGTTTCTGGCTGTGACAAACAAAGCTGCTATGAACATAGTTGAGCACATGTCCTTGTGGCACGACTGAGCATCCTTTGGATATATACCCAAAAGTGGTATTACTGGGTCTTGAGGAAGGTTGTTTCCTAATTTTCTGAGAAATGGCCACACTGACATCCAAAGGGGTTGTACCAGCTTGCCCACCAGCAATGTAGAAGTGTTCCCTTTTCCCCACAACCTCTCCAGCATAAGTTGTCAGTGTTTTTGATCTTGGCCACTCTTACAGGTGTAAGATGGAATCTCAGAGTTGTTTTGATTTGCACTTCTCTGATGACTAAGGAGATGTTGAACATTTCCTTAAGCGTCTTTCACCCATTTTAGATTCCTCTGTTGAGAGTTCTCTGTTTAGGTCTCTACTCCATTTTTTTTTATTGGATTATGTGATCCTTTGGCGTCCAATTTTTTGAGTTCTTTGTATATTATGGAGATCAGACCTCTGTCTGATGTGGGGTTAGTGAAGATCATTTCCCATTCTGTAGGCTGTTGTTTCTTCTTGTTGACCGTGTTCTTTCCTTTACAGAAGCTTTTCAGTTTCCGGAGGTCCCATTTATTGTTTCTCTCAGTGTCTGTGCTGCTGGGGTTCTATTTAGGCAGTGTTCCCTGTGCCAACCTTCAGCTGAATCTTGTGCAGCTTTTTAGTGTTGCTTCAAAGCAGAGTAGCTCTAAGGATATGGCTATTGCTCGCCCATTTCTGAGGTTAATACCTGGGGAAAACGGAAAGCTGCCTGCACTCCCCAGTGGTAAACCTTACCCTGGAGAGATACACAAGCTTACTTACAAGTTTTCCTCCGTGAACATTTCCCTATGAATCTTAGGCCCTTCAGCAGAAAAATGTGGAATGTGCCCATGTATGTGCTGAAAATGCCATCCGCAAGAAGAATGAAGGTGTGAACTGGCTCCGGATGGCGTCCCGTGTTGACAGCTATGACCATGAAGGGCATAAGTGCTAGATCGTGTTGTCATGTGGCCAGCATGTATTGTAGGGTACAGTGAGCAGAGGGAAGCTGGACCAGCAATGAGCCTAGGCATCAAGGAGTACTGGACACAGGAAGGCCTCAGGAAAGCCTGGATTCCATAACATCTTCCCACAATAGGCTGGAAGTTACCTGGACTGCTTGGTTGCACAGCAGAGATGCCCTTCAAAGTAGAGAGACTCATAGAAATCCACTGTGTCATCAGCTGCATTCAATGACTGTGCTGAGACCCTGGGTTCCCATCAGAAAGTCCTGATAACCTGTTCCTAGTTTGCAGCCCTAAACTATCTTTAACTCTGCCCTTGTTCCTAATTCTCTTCTATCGCAGGGGACCAAGATTATGGCACAGGTGACCAACGTTCTGGACCAGGCACTGACTGCCATGGATCTTCACAGTGTGTCTGCAGTGATGGACAGGTTTGAGCAGCAGGTGAAGAAACTAGATGAGCTCATATCGGTAGGTGGCCATTGCAGTATGGCTGGACAGTGTGCCAGGGTGGCTGGACTGAGCTGGACACAGGAGGACTTGGAGAAGGAAGCAGATGGGACACCACCCTTTCTGGGGAGGCACACATGGTATAGACAAACACATAGAAATATGGAAAGGTCACTGAAGAAGGTGAACCCAGAGGCGGGCGGGACTGCCTGGATATGGGACAGGAAGGGCCAAGGGAGCCAGGAACATCTTCCTGGAGAGAACCCTGTGAGAAGCAAGCAGTGTGTAGGTGGGTGGGTGGGGGAGTGAGCAGGACACACAGTGTGGGTTAGGGAGATGGCTCGGGGGGAAGGGGGAGTGCTTCTTGTGCAAACCTGAGGGCATAAATTTGGGTTCTTGGCAACCACATAAAAGCTGGGTGTGTAGGAGTCTTAGTGCTGGGGCCAAATACAGATGAAATCCTCAGCTTTGCCGACCAACCAGCCTGGCTGAAACAGTGAACACTAGGTTCAGTGAGACACCTTGTAGATAGCAGTATTGAGAAGACACCTGATGTTAGCCTCTGGCCTTCACAAGAGCACATATGTGTATGCATATGTACACCACACATATCCACCACAAAGCAATTGCAGTGTGCATCATGGTCTATGGCCATACTGCCCAAAATGAACCTCTCCACAGGTAATGGAGAATTTTCTGAGATCTGCTATGACGCCTGACACACCTAAGGAGCAGGTCGACGGCCTCATGTTGAAGATTGCTGAGGAAAATGGCCTAGAGGTCTTAGACCAGCTCAGCCAGCTTCCAGAGGGTGCCTCTGCTGTGGGCGAAAGCTCTGTGCGCAGCCAGGAGGACCAGCTGTCTGGGAGGTAGGACCTGCCTCAGTGTCATAATCCTTGTCCTGGTGTTCAGTCCTAGGGCCGTGTTGGGGACTCTAAGGACTTTGTGGGCTGGAACCCAGTCACGCAAAGACCCATTATATTTGATGGGACTGTTGGGAAGGAAGAGGAGAGACCCCTGTCTCAGCTTGGACAGTTCCCCCTTGCATCAGAATGCTGCAGTCAGTCCCCTGTAGCCAGCAGTTGGTACCAGATGTCTGATTACTGATTTATCTCCACACAACTCACTGTAGAAGGGAGTTGTGTGTCCTTCCTCAGAGTGTCACAGTGTGTAGCTATCTCTGGCATCTTTCCACACATTATCCCAGGACATCTTTGAAAACCTGAGTCCTCACTCATGTCTAGTGCTTATACACAGTATTTCAATTTCAAGATTTCAAGTACCCTTGACTAGAGAGATGGCTCAGTGGTTAACAGCACTGCCTGCCCTTCCAAAGATTCTGAGTTCAGTTCCCAGCAACCACATGGTGGCTCACAACCATCTGTAATGAGATCTGGCGCCCTCTTCTGGCCTGCAGGCATACATGCATACAGAATACTGTATACATAATAGATAGATTTTTTAAAAAAAAAGATTTCAAGTACCTCTACCCTTTGCCATTCTTCTTTCTTTTGTTTTTGTTTGTTTGTTTTTCGAGACAGGGTTTCTCTGTGTAGCTCTGTCTGTCCCGGAACTCACTCTGTAGACCAGGTTGGTCTTGAACTCACAGAGATCCACCTACCTCAGCCTCCCTAGTGCTGGGATTAAAGGTGTGCACCACCACCACCTACCATGTCTCTGCCTTTCTTACCAGAATCCTTTTTGCTGTTTTCCAGGTTGGCTGCGCTGAGGAATTAGCACGCCCTCCGCAGGTGTTGCCCCCTTCTCCTCTGATGCACTGGAGGCTTCTGCCCCGCTCTGCGCTCAACTTTCTCCAACCCTTCATAGCTGCCTTGGCTCTTTTCCAATCCGTCTGGCTGGGCGCCTCAGAACTGAGCCTTAGGTTGGGCAGTGGGCCTCTGTCCTGATACTGAATTTGCACACGTGCGTGGGTGACTCATGTGACTTTGTGGGCCACAGCTGGAAGAGGGCAAGCTCTGTGTTGTCCTCTGCCTGTGTGGAGTCAACAGGGTTTGTCCAGCAGATGTGTGGACTTCAGCCCAGTGCTTCATGGTCTTCAGTTTCCAGTGAGCACACACCTGCTGCTTGCTGTGGCCAGTGAGGATCAGAGCCAGTCCTTTGCCAGGCAGCTCCTGGGAGCCTCTCCCCAACCTCTGCAGACAGGAAATCCTGTTGTGTGACAGCCCTGAGTAGGTTCCTGTGGACTTTTGTGAACCAGAGATGTCCAGTGCCACCAACACTGGCTGGGGCCTTTACAGGTGGTCCCTCTCCTCCATCTTCCCAGGGCTGAGTTTGTTCCTTGGCTGCCACTGCCAGCCGGCTGAGTCGGCCTGGGCTTTTGTCCCTCAGCTCCCTTCCCCAGCCCACAGAACTGGCATCCAATCTCAAGTCCAGGTGTTCCCTCCTGAGAGATGCTTACCCTTCCTCAGCAGCTGCCTCTGGAAGGCCACTTGGGCTGCACGGTCTGTGTGATGGTGCCAGGCCTCCAGCGTTACAGCCTTTCAGGCCTTTTTAAGCTTCTCACTCTCGAATGTGAGGTCCCTGACTTTTCTGTCCGTTTAGATACAGGCTGCTGCCCTTCTGCCTTCTCCAGGGAAAGTCAGGTTGGCTAACAAGGGGAACTGGGACAGTCATGTAGGTTGATTTCAGGAGGCCTGGGGGCCCATGGTTAGAATGTACCTTGATCCCCAATGCCAACATCAACTCTGTCATGTGGAACACCGAGTGACCCCAAAGTGCATTTTGTTTTGAGAGAGGGTCTTTCTAGTCACAGCTGTCCTAAAACTCGAAGAGATTTCTCCTGCCTCAGCCTCCTAATTGCTGAGATTACAGGTGTTGTACCACCATGCCTATGTTGAGTGGATGTTGTTAAAGTGTGGACATATTCTTCAATATCATTTAGTGATGCCTTTCTTTCTTTCAAGGCTTAGAATGATGCTCCTCATTGAGAAATAAAATTCAATTCATTGAACTTATGATCCTCATATTTCTACCGCCCAGGTGCCCCAGGAAAGATTTGTATGGTACTGGTGATGGATCCCAGGGCAGGCAATCCACTAAATGATTTACATACCAGTTTCCACTTTTTTTTCCCTGGTTTTCCAATACAAGTCCTCACTATGTAGCTGACCTGGAACTCACTATTTACACCAACCAGCCTGATTCAAACTCACAATGATCCACCTGCCTCTGCCTCCTGAGTGTCAGGATTAAAAGTGCACTACCAAGTTCTATCCCACCCCCACTTAAAAATGTTAAACATTTTAAGTGTATGGTTATTTTGCCAGTGCAGTGTCTGCAGAAGCCAGAAAAGAGTCAGGGAGCCCTTTGAACTGGAGTTAGAGACAGTTGTGAGCTGTCCTACGGATGCTGGGATTCTCTGGAAGAGCAGCCAGTGCTCTTAACTGCTGAGCCATCTCTCAGCTTCTCCCAAGCCCCACGTTTTATATTCCTGCTTACTCTTGTGGAAATAACCTTTCTACAGCAGGTTACACTCACATCTCCTTTAATGTGTCAATTCTCTAGTGTAACACGTAGAACCCTGCCCTTTTCTGCTGGTGTTTAGTGTCGGTGTTATTGTGCTCTTACCCCCTCCTACTCCATGTATTCTCCCTATTTTCTATAATCCGTATGCATTTCTTATACTGGACTATAATAATTAGAATTATAATTTTTTTATTTTTAAAAATATTCATATATTCAGATAGTTGCAGAAGCAGCAAGAACTGATCAGGGCTGTAGGTGGGCTGATCTCAAGCTCCGGATCTTCTTTACTTAGCCCCTTGAGAGCCAGGGTTATAGGTCTGTAACACTATACTTGTATACTTTGTAATGTATATTATGTATACATTACAGTATATGTATAATGTATATAATATAATGTATAATATGTAACACTATACTTGGGTCTAGGATTATTTTAGGACTTTACTTTCCAGCTGACAAAATGTGGTGTAATACATTGGAAGTACACCAGAGGGACCTTTCCGAATGCTTTGGCCAGACATGGGCACAGAACCCTGTACTAAGCATTTCTACCTCTGCATTGATCCTACATAGCCACAGATGTCCCTCAAGACATTTAGACCAGACTAGAGAAGGAGGCTGCTTGGTGGGACATGTTGTGACAGACACAAGGACACGACCAACTCTCATTCTGTGCTAACATCAACAGACTTGGATGTGGGCAGGCCCCTATTGTTGCATTCCTTGGTAGCCTGGCACATGGAGGATTCTAAAAGCCAACCGGAGGCTGGGGTCAGTTGGTAGCATGTTTGCCTAGCATGCACCAAGTCCCAGGTTTGATCCTCAGCACTATATAAACCAAGTGAGGTGGTCTGTACCTGTAGTTGAAGCACTTGCGAGGTGAAGGCAGGAGATTCAGAAGTTCAAGATCATCCCATGGTTGCACAGTGAGTCGGAAGACCACCACACATGAGAGCTTATTTCAAAAAGTCAAAACTTTAAAGCCAGGTGGATGGCCCTGTGGTCAGCCCTATGGGCTGTGGTGATCGTCTACCTAGCTCTTTTTCAGGGACGGTAGATCTGAAAGGGACAGAGAGATATGGCCATGGGGCTTCATATACTCAGGCAGTGATATCCTTCACCCTTTGTGGGTACCTCACAGAGCAGGCTCTCGACAAAGAAGTCCTTGCCCATGTCCATGAGGAATGTCTCAGCAGTATGGACCAGAAAGGAGTCCTTGGCCACTCAGCAGGACTGCTCCATGCTGTCCCTCACAAGGTTTTCACGAGACTCCTCCCTGATATCCTCATTGGAAGGCCTGATCCCCTGTTTTGCTAGCAGTCATGCTAGGTAACACATGCGAGACCACCTCTGTCTCTGTGAATCTGGAAAGACCTGCTGTTAGCTGTGTGAGAGTCTTGGAGAGTCCACGTACCCATCCCACCTGGATCCTACTCTCCAAGGCTAGACCAAATTCAGATTTCCTGGCTCCCTTCCCAGCACTACAGAACCCAGATAAACATGGGTTTACGTGTGGCTCTCATATGGCATGTGTCAGAGTACATGTCCCATGTGTGATATATATGTGCATCTGAGTGGGTGTATATATGTGTATGGCTGTGTGCACATGGGTACATGTTGTAGGGGTGTTATATATATGTATTAGTGCTGGGGGGAGGTAGCTACTTGTTTTTTAAACTAGCCAATGCCCATGTGAGACCTTTTGCAGACTTCTGGGTTCCTTCTAGGCCTCCCCTCCAAGAACTCAGCTGTTCCCGTGTCCCTGTTCACACGGGGACCATTCTCAAAATCTGCTCTCCAGATGCTCAGAAGTACCTCCCAGGGCTGGGGTACTGACCACATACATACTCTGCACTTAAAGGGACCATGGCATTTATTGTGTGCATGTGTCTTGAACTGTCCCCAGGTTAGCACACTGCTTGTTTGGGAGAGGGTATGTTTTTACATGGACAACATGGGCTCTTGGGTTGTCTAGTCTTCCCTGAGCTCTGAGAGCACTGAATGAGGTTCTGGTCCTTAGGATGTCACAGAAGATTCAGACTGAAGAGCAAGGGAACCAGGCAGGCCAGCAGAGCCCCTATCTGGAGGTGGGTGCTGGGGGCTTGTGAGTAGCCATAGTCTGTCCTGCAGGAGCCACCCAGCTCATCCAGTTGAATAGGCTCTTCCTCAGGAACTTGCATGTTATTGCTTGCCTGGAGACAGACCCGAGTTAGGCAGCCTGCCTGGGTGGGTAAAGGGCAGGAAACCCAAATGGTCACTTTCTCCTCACCTGTTCCACTTCAGAGAAGACCCGCAGCAGGTTTTCAGATAGTACACCCCTGACTTCTGTCTCTGTCCAGTTCCTCCTGAGAAGCTCCGCTATCAGATCCGGGTACTTGGAAACATCCTCCAGTCCCTTAGGAAGCCTACACCAAGACCAAGAGTCCCAGGCATTGCAGACAAGGCACTCTCCAGGCATACGAAGGCCAGAAGAGCAGGCTTGCAGCAAAATGCCCCGCACTGCGCTAAGGACACTTTCCCTCCCCTGTGCCGCCAGCACACACCAGTGGGATCATAACTCCATCAGAAAACAAGATGTCACTCTTACTCTGTAACGCCATCATAGTCCCCTCCAAGGCCCACAGCCTCAGCGCCTGCCACCTCCTTGATGTAGTCCAGGTGGTCTGTAGGGAGTAGCAGGTGTGGGTCCTAAGCGAGGCCCTCCCCCACTTGGTCACTGTGTGGTCATGTCCACTTACCAGCCACTTGGGACAGGGTGGCATCCTTTGAGCAGGACACAAAGTAACTGTAGAAGTTCACCATCACCAGACTCCTTTTGCTCTTCTGCTCAGAGAGGGGTGGGGGTGAAGGTTGGAGAGGAACCACAGAAGACAAGGGGCTCCCCTTCACTCTTCGAATTCCTTACCACCAGCTGGAGTACATCATCAGGTACGTTCCGCCTGTGATCACACAGGCTGTAGGCCGAGGAGTGGCTGAAGATGACCGGGGCCTCGGAATACTCCAAAGCATCCCTCATGGTGTCCACGGACACATGAGACAAGTCAATCATCACACCCAGGCGGTTCATCTCCTTCAGCACTCTCTGGGGGAGGAGGGACAGGACTGGGTACATCTCACAGACACTGGGAACTTGGGGCATGGGAGAGGCAGCGCTAGACAGGTGTGAATTAACCCTTTAGTGGCTAGAGATTGTGGGGTACTCAGGACTCAGCATTTTGAACGCTCAGGGGTTCCAACAGACTCAACCCTGGAAACAAGCACTGTTGGCTCCATGTGACTGAGGAGGACACCAAAGTTCACTGAGGCGCGACACTACAGTCCTTTGGGGACTATAGTCCTTCCCCCTCACCTTCCCAAAGACTGACAGTCCCTCGCTCTCAGCCTCGTCATCTCCCTTGTCCACCATCCAGTTGTCGGCCCTGAAGAGAAACACACGTGTGTCCAGGAGACAGAGAGAAGTGTCACCCTCACCTGCCTAGCCGACAAGGCCTGGCCTGGAGCTTGGGAGAGTTCTGGGCATGACAGAGGTCATGTTTGGTTTCCTCTTCTGGCCACATCCCAGGGGCTTCACAGTAGGACCCCTTACCAGGGTGTGTTGCAGTTGTGGGTGAGGGTCAGATACCGCATACCCAGGTGGTAGAGTGCCCGCAGAACGCCCAGGCTGCTGTCGATTAAGTGGCCACCTTCTACACCAATCAGACTGGCCACTTTGCCCTCTCTGAAAGCCTGTCGGATACCTACAGAGAACCAAGGGGGAGGGTTGGCACTAAACATTCACTAAACACCCTCTACTCAAGACCGAACCTGGAAGGGGGACATTAGCCTTGATGGGACGCTACCTGAACTGTTGGTGACACACAAGAAAGTCTCAGGATATCGTTGGCACATGCGGTGTATGACATCCATCTGTTCCAATATCCTCTTCACAGCGTCTTTGTTTTGGGTGTCACAAGGCAAGTACGCGGACCAGAACTGGGGGCCAAGGGGAACAGTGGATAGCCCAGACCACTGATTTCTGAGTCTACCCCAGTGTATACATGGGTCTGTTCTCCTGCCCTTTGGGAAGCCCTGGGGGCTGGTTCAGACAGGTGTGCCCTTCCAAGGCCTGTGGCCCTGGTGCCCAGGAGGCATGCTTCTCTAAGGCAGGCCCACAGGGAATATAGGGGAGACCCCAGTGCAGAACAAATGGGAGACCAAAGGATGTACCTGCCCCCCCACAAAGCCAGCCTTCAGCTTGGGGATGTTGGTGTGCGTTTCGGTCAGTGTGTTCAAGTCGGCCTTTGAGTCATTCAGCCTGTTGTTGAACAACTTCAGGAGTTGCCAAGGTAAGTCGTTGTGCCTGGAGGGAACGGGGAAGTGGGGCGGGGGGTTCAAGGTGGATGAAGAATTCTGAACCAACTGGTTTGCAGACTGCCCTTCTCCAGTTCAAAATCCTTAGTTAGTTCAAGACTAACAAGCAGGCCTCCGAGGTGGAACGCCTCTGAATTGAACACATCTGCACATGGGTGAAATTCCTAATTGCATTCCAGGTCAAGGGACCATGAGCTGAGTATGGCTAGACCGGCCTTCTTATGCCCCCTACCTAACCCCCCCATCTGCCACGAGGAGAGGGTAGACCCCAGCTATGCTGCAAAATCACCTGGGCCTGGGGGGCTGGGAACCAATGCAGGAGCAGACACCTTATAGGAAGATGACATTTTCTTTCTTTTTTTGGGGGGAGGAGGGAGGTTTTTGAGACAGGGTTTCTCTGTAGCTTTGGAGCCTGTCCTGGAGCTCACTCTGTAGTTGGCTGACCTCGAACTCACAGAGATCTGCCTGCCTCTGCCTCCTGAGCGCTGGGATTAAAGGCATGTGCCACCACCGTCCAGCTGAGTTGTTTGTGTTTTTAAATAGCGTCCTTCTACTATGAAACACGAGCATGTTATGAAATCCAGGCTGGCCGTGGCCTTAAGCCTGCAGTGAGTGACCCTTTAGCCTCAGCCTCCCAAGTGCTGGAGTTACAACCGGAAGTACATACACCCACATTATATGACAATTGCCTCAGGTTTGTTGAGTCCATGTACCAGGTCACCTGCCTATCAGTTCTCCTTCACCCTGACCCCACCCACTGCCAGAAATGGCTTTTACAAAGCTAGTCAGTCCAGGAAGCTCTTTTGGAAAGCTCAGAGGATGTGCCCCTCCCTAGGACTCATGCCCAAGTCATCCCCCAGCAAAGGGATACACAGGCTTCCGTCCCTGTATGTGAACTCACACCCAGAAGATGTCCAGGAATGGACTGGACTGACTTCATCCCTCTTACCCCCCCCCCCTCACTTTGTAAGTCACCATGTGGTTGCTGGGAATTGAACTCAGGACCTCTGGAAGAGCAGTCAGTGCTCTTAACCGCTGAGCCATCTCTCCAGCCCCCTCCCCCCACTTTGCACTTGGCACAGATCTATCATGATACACTTACTGAATGAATAAATGAATGGGTATGGGCCAGCCAAGGCAACCTTGGAAGCTCTCTAAGGCAAGGCACTTTACTCTTTTGCCTGAGGACACTTACAGTCTATCTAAGAAACTCATCTCCATTGTGGGTACTGGGGAGGGGTGGAGCACTTGAATGGAGTCCTAGATGCCTCAGGAGACCCTGCAATACTTGGAACCGCTCTGCCCTCCTCTATCCTCATTCTCCCTCCACCCTCTTTGGGAAGACAAAATAGGACCACAAGACTTCTGTCTTCCGCCCCCTCTGCCAGGTCAAACTGCAGTGCAAAGCTTCATATGCCTCAGGGATCGAGGGTGCTGGTGGGAAGTCCAGTAGAGACTTCCACAGCAACCCAGTGAGAGATGGATTGGGCATAAGTGGCAGACAGACGAGACAGCTGAAAGACTGGCCTTGCTTCGGCCAGGAGAGAAAGGGTGGCAAGGAGCTGGCAAAAGTCTTCCAGTATTCCAGCAAGGTCAGAGGGATCAGGCAGTGTGAGCTGGATGTACGAGACACCCCCCACATGCACTGTGATCCTCACAAAGGAACAAGAGAGGCACTGAGGCATTTGTTGGGCACGAAATGGGGGAGAGTCAGAAGGATGTTCAAGAGGACCTTCTTGGGGTAAAGCCGCCCACACCTCAGCTTTTCAGCTGAGATCCAGGTAGGGGACTTGGATCTCTCCCTCAGACACATGACTAGAGAGTCGGGAGCCCTGGGAATTGGCGCTAGGATTGCTACCTCCTTCCTTTTCTACCCTCGTTTGCTGAAACCTTCCAGGTCCTAAGATTCTCCATCAAAGAGGTGAGGCCAGAAGAAAATAAGAACCATGGTACAGTGGGGAAACAGCCTCCCAGCAGAGGTCTGGAAGCTTCTGGCACTTCAATAGGTAGCCACTCACCCATCGATGACCGGTGTAGTCCTCATGATTTCCTCTGCCTTCTCCCGGAATGTGTCGGATGCACAGATGGCCAATAGAGACCAGAACCACCAGATGATTGACATATTGCAAGGTCTCCAGGGATCTGCTTCCGCAGCTGCCTTGGCAACTCTGTTCTGGCCTATACACAGGGGAAAAACCTGTCTGAGGGCCAGATGGAGCTGCTCTGCCTGTCAGGAGAAAAGACAGAGGCCTTTGGTCCAGGTAATTAAGACTGAGAGTCCTGTTTATAACTCCCAGTGTTCAATGAGTAACCACTCCATTCCCTTTCAGGATAGATAGCACAGATGATCCCACACTGGCTGTTGCTGTATTGGCTAGGTAGAGGCACAGAAAGATACCGGGGTTCCAGACCTGGAGAGGGGTCCCAAAGGGGCTAGTACAAGACAGTTTCTTTGTTATCTAGCTTGCTGGCACATCTACTCCTGCTACCTTTATGCAGACCTGCCCTTTGGGGCCCAGTTCACTGAAAGTGCCCAAATTCTGACCGGCCAGGGTTACAGCATCCAGAAAGGGTCCTCTTGGTGCCTACCCAGCTCCAGGCAATACCTGGTGCTTTCTTTCCCCCTGACCCTGAGAAGAAAGGTCATTTCTGTCAGGTGCCTGGGCCCCTGGGCCTCACTTTCCCTCTTGTTGACAGCACCTCAAATGGTTGCTGGGGAGACTGGGTCAAGTAGCAGCTTTCAATGTACCTCACCACTGGAAAAGAGCCGTTTTTATGTCTTTTTCCCAACTCCTATGGTCTCTTGGCAAAGAGGACCCTATATGAAAAGTGCCACTCACTCTCCATGTACCTCTGTGGTATGAGACATCCTAGGTGTCCATACACATGCTAACCCCCGACCCGTGGCAGACAAGAGGAGCATGGAGACCTCCTACTTTGATAGCTGCCATGGTGATCTGTGCCTGTGTTTTAAGGCTGAGACTACAGCCATACCCCATCACACCCCGATGCTTTCACTGCGTTTCTCATTTTATTGTCCCTTCCTGAACCCCGACGCTTGGCGTGTTCGTCTTCCTGTCACTCCGGTGTTTGCATTTTCTCTCCTTGTTTAGCAGCCTTACATAACCCTGGGTACCTTACAGAATCCTGAGTGCCTAAGCCATGGTCCCCCACATCCCTTTAGGAACAGTATGCTGTGGATTCCTTTGTCCTCCGTTCTTATTTTCTTTTGTGGTGTTTTTTTTGTCTGCAATTCTTTCTTGGGTAAAATCTCCTGAAATACTGTTGTCAGGTCTGCATCCTCACTGAATGAGTCTGGCAATCCCTCCCTGCTACTTCTAGCACCACAGGAATGCCTAGGCTACTGTGGGAATGCTGTCTGAGCTCTGGGTCTCCATACCTGGGGGCTTCTCTTTGTCTACGATACTTCCCCAGGAAGGGCCGAACCCTCTGTTAGACCTGCTTGGCTCTTGACTATGTATTTCTTCCCACGTGTGAGTTCAAATCTGTTGTTGTGGAGACCGGGTCTCATGTCACCAACTCCCGCACTGAACTCGTTCTGTTCTTGTTTAGTTTTTAAGACAGGGTTTCTCTGTGTAGCCCTGGCTGTCCTGGAAGTCACTCTGTAGAGCAGGCTGGCCTTGAACTCAGAGATCTTTCTCTGTCTGAGTGCCTCTGAAGTCTGCCTCCTGAGTGCTGACATCAAAAGCGTTGATTGCCTGGCTTGGCCTTGGACTCAGCTGGACTCAGTCTCCAGCACCCCTCATCCAAGTGCCAGGATTATACAAGTATGCCACCGCGCCCATCTTGGATTGCTAAAAACTACTTTTAAATTTTCTCCTGTCATCCCTGTATTGGTTTAAAAGCCCTAATGGGGCTGGGGGGTGTTGCTCAGTGGTACAGCATTTGCCTAGAATATACAGAGCTAGGGTTCAGCTTCAGGTGCTGAAAACACAAAAACAAAATGGTGTGACCTTGCGGACTTCCGGTTCAGATCCTGGGTTCCTACACTGCTGGTCCCTTCAGAATTTTATGAGTTGGTCAAATATTTCAGCCTCAGCTTCTTTGAAACTGAGGTTATTGTGTTAACTTCCTTATTGGTAGAAAAAGAGAGTGGTTCTCAACCTAACGCTACAACCATTCAATATAGTTCTTCATGCTGTGATGACCCCCAACCATAAAATTATTTTTGAGACACTTCATAGCTATAATTTGCTATTTTATGAATATCTGTTATGAGACTTCCGGGTCTCAACCCACATGTTGAGAACCACTGAGGGTTGTTTTTTTTTTTTGTTTTTTTTTTTGAGGAGGTTCTTTTTAATCAAACTAGATATTGTATTGCCCATCTATAATATCTGTAATACTATACCCGGGAGGCTGAGCCAAGAGGATGGCAAATTTGAGGCTAGTGTAGGCTATAGAGTTAGACCTTGTCTTTAAAAACTGTGTCTTACTGTTTGTTCTGAACATCTGATTGTCCCACGCTCTCCTGCTGGTGCCGTTATCACATTCTCACAGTCTCCAATCTCCTGATACTGCAGCCTCCCCTCAGCACCCAGCTCTCCCCTTTCCTCCAGACGCCAGCATCTGACTTCGCTTCCTCCGGGATTCCTGGCTGTAAGCTGGGAGCCCGCAGTTTCCACGTATCATCTGTGCTTCCACGGTTCCTCCTCATTGGCTTAGCCTCTTACTTGATTAGGACAAGCCCTCGCAACATTCTCTGGCAGCGGGTGTGTAGGGGCTGCATCTCTGAGCTTTTACAAGCCTGCATTATGTCTATTCAGCGTTCACACCAGGTCAACAGTTTTGCTGGATGTGCAATTCTGGGGCGTAAATCATTTCCCCATGAGCCAGAAGGCTCTGCAGTCTGTCTCACTTGAGCTGTTGCTAGGAACAACATCAGGTCAGCTGATGCATAAATAATAATAATAGCTTATTATTCTAGTTCTTTGTAGAAGCTGTGCTTTTTCTCTGGGCATTGCCACCTCTTCAACCTGACAGTTCTGTGCTTTCTCAATGAGTGACATTGCTTTTGAGTCTTTTTTTTTTTTTAAGACAGGGTCTCAGGTAACCGCCAACTCATTAACTGAGAGTGACCTTGACTTTAGGATCTTCTGGTCTTCTACTGCCCAGAGTGGGATTATGGGTGTGTCCCAATACACCTGGTTTATGAGGCACTGGGAATAGAGCCCTAACGCTTCATTCATGCTAGGAAGGGACTCTCCCAATTGAGATACATTCCTAGCGTCCCTTTTATGGAACTTATCCAGACGTACATGTTACACTTTGTTCTTCTTTGTGCCTACTGACCCTCCCAGCCTTCTTTGTCACTTTTCTTGTGGGTGTGTCTATGTGTAGGTGGATGTGTGCTTGTGTGTATGCAGGTACACACATGTATGCAAGCATTTTAGCCCACAGGTTAGACCATTTTGTTTTCGGAATGGGTGAAGTTGAACCCTAGCTTCGTGTATACTAAACCAGAGGTCAGCCTTGGCATAGTTCCTTGGGAACAGGGTTTTTGAGACATGGTCCCTCACTGGGACCTGGGGTTTACTGATTCTACTAGGTTGGCTCCAGTGAGCTCCAGTGACCCGCCTGTCTGTGCTTCTCTCAGACAGCATTTTATGTGAGTGCCAGGGATCAGTCTCAGGTACTCATGCTTATGGGGCAAATATTTTACATGCTGAACTACATCCTCACACCCTGCTCTTCAGTCTGAGGTGGTGTCTAGGCTGGCCTTGAACTTTCTATCCTCCTACCTACCTAGGTTCACATTCCTATGCCCTGCCCTGTTTCAGGTTTTCCTGTGAGCGTGTATATGTGTGTGTTTCTTTTTCTATGCCCTTAGGTGATTTTCTCTCTTTGTCTTCATGTTTGATTTCAGAAATTGTATATTCAACTTCCCAAGACTGCCTTCTTGTTCTTTCCCTTGGCATTCTGCTCTGATTATGAAAGCCACATCCGTCTGTAGCAACACTATTTTCTTTTGTCCCCTTTGGTTGACTGAATGAACTCCAACCTCCATTTTCCTGTTTTCTGGACCTTCTTCCATTGCACTGATAACATTCCACGGCCAGCTGGCGATCCCTCTTGTTCCCTACTTGATGTTGAAGGCTAGAGCAACAGCAAAGAGGGCTGGGCTGGACTGTGTGGGGGCTCTTTCTCAATTTAGGCTTAAATGCAACAAAAGGAGCCCACTGCAGCAACAGGGCCCTAAAGAGAACCAGAAGCGCTGACGAGAAAAGCTGTCCTGGTTCTGGAGATTCCTTTTATCTATTTATTTATATATTTTGATTTTTCGAGACAGGGTTTCTCTGTGTTGCTTTGAAGCCTGTTCTGGAACTAGTGCTTATAAACCAGGCTGGCCCCAAATGGTTCTGGAAGATTTCTGTTTCAGGAATGTCTCTTAATGGTTTTTCTCCTTCCTTGGCTAGGTTTTTAGTTCTCTCTGTCTGTCTCCCTCTCTGTATCTCTCTTGGTCTCTCTCTCACCCCCTCAGGCATTTCCAGGCTCTCACTGTCAACTGACTCCATCGCCAGCTTCTCAGCCACATCTTTGCTGGGTTGGGGAACCTCCCTTCAGCTCGTTATCACCCCCCAGGGCTCCCTTTCAACACTTCAGGAGTTCTTCCCCTCCGCCTCTCCTTTCCACAGTGTGCTGAGACCTTTGTCTTCTGACCAGCCCTTTCTGCTCATTTTTTTCCTTCCTTCCTCTTGATGGTTAAGAACAGGATACACACACACCCTGCCGACACCTCCTAGAGGACACAGTGGGGGAGGGGCTGCTGCCATGTTTGTTTCTGTCTTGACTTGGTTTGGAGTGACTTTTTTGTTGTCCTAGTTCTGTTTAGTGTTTTGTTGTTTTTAAAACAGGATCCCATTCTGTAGACTAGGCTGGCCTTGAACTCTCAGTGATCGCGAATCTTAGCCTCCTGAGAGCTGGGATGACAAGCTAAGTCTCACACGGTAGTGTTTCTGTTCTCAGTTGTTATTTCTTCCAGTGGGCTGAATGTCGCATGGCAAGGTCTCCAGTGCCCTCAGTCTTGACTGACCTAGATGCTTCACCATGGAAAGAGCCAGGACCTGATTGGGCGTCAGCATTCTTGGGGTGTGTTTGGCTCAGTTCCACACCACAGAACCACTACAGGAAAACAACTGGGAGATGGGTACCGGCATTAGGAGCACTCACTTTGGAGCAGGACGGCTCTAGTTTAGGTTCCTGACTGACAGATCTATACGTCCCTAGTATGGCTGTGCCAAGACCTCCCAGACTGTACTTTTTACCATGTGACATTGACACAGCTCCACTGAGGGTCAGCTAACAGACTTGAGGTACAGACGGTAGCAGGCCAGAAACCAAAGGGCTTCTTTGGATCATCCAGCTCTTTTTTCTTTTTACATTTTTATTTGCTTTTTGTTTTGTTTTGTTTTTGTTTTTCGAGACAGGGTTTCTCTGTGTTGCTTTGGAACCTGTCCTGGAACTAGCTCTTGTAGACCAGGCTGGCATTGAACTCACAGAGATCCACCTGCCTCCGCTTCCCGAGTACTAGGATTAAAGGCGTGAGCCCGCTTACATTTTTATTTGCTCTCTCTCTCTCTCTCTCTCTGTGTGTGTGTGTGTGTGTGTGTGTGTGTGCGTGCGTGCGTGCGTGTGTGCGTGCGTGCGTGCGTGTGTGTCTGTCTGTCTGTGTGTGCATGCATATTGCATATCTATGTGCATGTGTATGTTTGTACGTATGTGTTCAGACACTGCTTTCTACCTGCCTTGGTGATCTCTTCTCAAGAGATCTGCACCCAGCCCGTGCCTCAAGTTTGCTTTTAAATTAACAGTTGGCCTTTTAGTGCTCCTAGCCGGGCAGTGGTGGTGCACACCTTTAATCCCAGCACTCAGGAGGCAGAGGCAGGCAGATCTCTGAGTTCAAGGCCAGCCTGGTCTACCAGAGCTAGTTCCAGGACAGGTACCAAAGTTACAGAGAAACCCTGTCTCGAAAAACAAACAAAGAAAGAAAAACATGCTCTTACCAAAAGCAGAAGGATCACAGAAAAATAAACACACAATACCTAAATAGTGCTATTCAATTCCAATCAGAGCCAGAGAAAATGCCACAGAGAGCAACAGTGAACCATTTCCCAACCCAGAAAATATGCTCCATTGAGCAGGGTTACCCCAATGGGCCTGGACTGACTAAGTTCTGACACTAAAGGCCCTGGAAAGAATCACTAGCCAGAGCTTATTACAGTTCCTTATACCAGCCACGTGATGTGGAGCCTTGGGAAGCTGCTGCCAAGCTTCTCTTGCGATCTGAGACCCAAATGTGCTAACCTGACCCTGATCATGCCACCAGCCAGCCACGGGGCGGAAGAGACAACTGCAGGGCAGGACAAGACCTCAGATCTACCACGTCCTCCAATAAACACGGGTCACAGAGCACATCCAAACACAGAGACATCCGAACCGCGCACGCATGGGTAACGCCCACACACAGCAAAAACACAGACACACTCCACACACGTCTATAAATCTACACGTTGCAGGTGTGCTCCCTCATAAACACACCTGCAGCAAACGTGTGGACACGTATGTCCACATTTGAAGGTTACTCTCTGTACAGAGGTATCATTACAAACACAGGTCTGCCAGGTCCCATACATTTTCACAGATCATCACAGTCAAGAAACACTTGGGGCACATCCCAAAGAAGCAGTTCCAGGTGTGTGGACAAGCTTACGAATATATGTGTGAACTTTTCCATACATGTTAAACAAGCCTATACTCAAATCCTTAGACAGAAGGCTGCATGTGGAGTGGGGACCCGCATGTCATCTATCCCTATGTCCCTTTCCCAGAGGATGTCACTAGGTCACTGATGGTCCGGCAGACTACCCTATCTCCCAGCTGCATACCAGGCTGACTTCCACAGAGATACCCCCATATCCGCACAGAGATGTCCCCCAGACCGCTGAATTTTCAGCTCCAACAGCCAAGCCCTTACCCTGACCTCTATCCCCAAAGCCTAGCTCTCTCCCCAGGGGCCTTGTCCTGTGGTATCTCAGGCCACCTGAAGAATAGCCTTCACTGCTGTCACCTCCAGGCCATCCTCGGGATGGTGAATTCTTCGTATCTCTCCTCATCCTGCCCAGGAGTCCTGTACCGCTCTTGGTGAGCTGCCCCACAAGGTCCTCTTTCTCTTCTATCACCCCAACGCTCTAGCTGCATCTAAAAAGGTCCTGCTTCTAGCTGCTGCTTCCCCCTCCCCCGCACCACACTGGGCATCCAGATGCATCCCTTTTGCTCTTCTGCCTGGGGCTAATGAGACCCCTCTCTTTGTCCATCGCCTGAAAGTCCTCAGCCTTGCAGATCCTCTCCCTTCGAGCTGTGGCATGATGTCATTCCCTGGACGTACAGACGCTGCTCACTATCTGCCTTCACTCTCCCCTGCTCACGGGATGCTTTCTACCCAGAAATGGAAAAGACTTTCTGTACCTCATTATTGCTTGGCCTCTACCCAGGTCTACTTCCCGGCACCCCAACACTCACCAGGAGCACACGCAGGTTAAGGGGGTACAAATGTCGCTTCAGTCCTGTGGTTGAAACCCAGAGAGACATCCAGCCTGCTCCCGAGTCCTCCAGCTTTGAAGGGCCACCTCTTTAAAAGGGAAACTCCCCGGGGCTTCACAATGTGCCAAGGAGAGCAGACAGGGCTAATGCCTCACACATGTCAGCTGCTCCTTGTCTCCGACAGGCATGCAAGCCCTCAGTGACGAAGAACATCCGGTGGGATCCGGGTCTCTGGGTCAAAAATCTGTGAGGGTGACACGCCTTTGGGGCTCTTCACCTCAGAGGTCATGGCTTCAGCATCAAGCTCTCTGAGCTATGCACCAGGTTAACTAGGTTCGGCTTCAGGTTAACTGAGTTAAGAAGCCAGAGGAGGAGTCTGGGCCGTGTGTGTGCACTCTTGGGCTCATTTTGCTGAGCTCCATGTTCTTGGGATTTGGAGCCACATGTTTGGTTTTCCTCCATCTTCTGATCCCTTATCAGTCCCCTCATCATGGAAGTAAGAATGACCTGTGCTTCCCATTTGGGAGAGCTGCTTCCCCAATCTAGGAATGAACCAGCCATGCTGGGGACAGCCCTGAGGGGCTCTGGATCCTTTATTAAAACGAGGAGGGTTAACTTTTCTCCATCCTCCTCATAAGGAGGACCAGAAGCAACATCAGATTGGAATGTCCTCTGGCAGAACTACAGGCCTTTTGAAATTGTGGGAGGGTCTGGTGACTTGTGGTGAGCTGGAGGCTAGGCTTCAGTGTGGCTCCAAGATTCTGTGGTGGCAGAGAGCAGGACACCCCTGGTGGGCTCTGGGAGATGGGCGGGAAGGCCAGCTCCACCCGAGGGCCCCCTGCTCCTGCTCGGGCCCACCCCCTGGCCTGGCTGTGTGAGCTCTAGCCAGTCTATATGTGATGAGGACAACCTGTTTCTCCAGTGCGCAGGTCTCGGAAGGGGAGGACACAGCGGAGGAGCCTGAGAACAGACTGGTGACCTCCCCACCCTAGGTGAAGGGATGTGGAGAAGGAGTGGGACCCAGACAGGGACAAACCATATCCTGCTCCTCCTGCTCCCTCTGGAGCCAATTAACTATACCTTAGTCAGCCAGTGCAGAGACCTCACTCCTGCGGGTGCAGGGGTGGACCAGGATCAGGGAGAAGAGGCTGAGGAGAGTCCCTGTCCTGGAGGAGACGAGGGCTCTGAATAAGGACCCAGCAAATGGATCTACCCCACATTTGGATAACTTTGGGGTCCCTGCTGACTCTGGAGACCTAGGGTTCTCAGATACCTCCTGAATCTTGAGTTCATTTAGGGGTTGTCAGGTCAAGTCCCCAAGTACCCTATTTCTGCTTGGGGTCTGTCTCCTTGCACAGTTAGAAGCTGGACGGTGGTGGCGCACGCCTTTAATCCCAGCACTCAGGAGGCAGAGGCAGGTGGATCTCTGTGAGTTCGAGGTCAGCCTGGTCTACATAGTGAGTTCTAGGACAGGTTCCAAAGCAACACAGAGAAACCCTGTCTTGAAAAACCAAAAAAAAAAAAAAAAAAAAAGGCCAGGCAGTGGTGGCACATGCCTTTAATCCCAGCACTCGGGAGGCAGAGGCAGGCGGATCTTTTTAAGTTCGAGGCCAGCCTGGTCTACAAGAGCTAGTTCTACGACAGGCTCCAAAGCTACAGAGAAACCCTGTCTTGAAAAACCAAAAAAAAAAAAAAAAAAAAAAAAAAGAAGAAGCAGCTGTATAGACAAGGGACTGGGACTAGGAAAGGATGATGGTATCTGGCCTCCTAATTCCTGGGAAGCTCATTAATCTTTCTGAAAGTCCCTGAAGAGAAAACATTTTAGCATGCTGTTAAACCAACTTGACTCACATATTCAAGCTTAGCTTTCTTGGTTCTTCACAGACCATTTCCCGGGGGGGTCCCTTTATGAATCTAACTCTCTATTCCCTTTCTACCACACCCTATTTTGACTCTTTTTTTTTATTTAAAGATTTATCTATTATGTATACAGTGTTCTGCCTGCATGTATGCCTGCAGGCCAGAAGAGGGCACCAGATCTCATTACAGATGGTGGTAAGTCACCATGTGGTTGTTGGGAATCGAACTCAGGATTTGTAAAAAAGCAGCCAGTGCTTTTAACCTCTGAACCATCTCTCTAGCCCCCATGACTCTTAATTGTAATAACAAGCAATTGTTCCCCAACCCTAGCTAAGCAGAGGCCTCCTACAGACCTCCAATGCCCTGCTACCCCACCCTCAGTTCTTCGCTCTGGCTGGGCTGACACTGGCCAGAGCTTACTATTGCTTCCCAGGGCCTTTGCTTCCCAGGATTTTTGCCTTCTATGTGCAGATCTTGTCCTCACTTGCTGGAGACGTCTCAGCCCCTTGGGTTCCACCACTCAATGTACTTTGCTTCCTTGGTAAAACCGTCACTGTCCTGACGGTTTTCAGCCTGGCCTTCTCCATGCTGTCCTTGGGTACCACTTGGATCACAAGCCTCAAGTGATGTCATCAGCCCCCAAGGCTCCCTGTGTTTCAGGCTCTCCAGGGTCAGCAGCTCAGCACCCCCGGGGCCCTTCCACAGGCCTGACGCTCAGAATCCACACAATCTGTGCCACGGAGTCTGAGAACTATGCAATGTTCACTGGGGATCTCCTGCCCCAGTTCTTGACTGTGAGCTTTTCTAGCCATATCCCCCAGGCAGCTAATCATCTGTTAAGAGCCTGTCTCTCCCTCCCACAGAGGCAGAGAGTAGTTCCTCATAGCTAGTGTCTCCTCTGGCTGACTCTATAATACTCTGCAGGCGAGCCCTGCCATATCCTTCCTCTGAGACTGTGTCTCATGACCTCCCGCTACCTGCTTCTGCCCTAACAGATAGGCTTACGTCAGTCCGTTAGCTGCCTGGATGACCTTGTCTGTCTCAGAGTCCATCTTTGCTCTTGCAACTGCCCCATTCTCTAGAGTCCCCAGAGCCCCTGCTCCCAGGCCCAGCTGCTTCTTGAGCACCTCGGACTGGACACATAGAGCATTTTCAGCTCAATGCATTGCCCCATCTTATCGTCACGGCCTCTCCTCTTCCTGCTTGCTCCAGCAGACCTTCCGAATCTCTGAAGTGTCTCCTCACCATAGGATGGTTAGTTTTACGTCAGAGGGGCTGGCCCTCAGGATTCCAGAGCAGGTCACTTTCTCTCGGAGAGGCTCAAGATATTTCTAGATGAAACTCGCAATCCTAGGTAGGCGGGCCTGGATGGAACGTGCGGTTCCCACGTGCAAGCATGCTCCTCCAGCTGCTATCCACGTAGGAGAGTCTTCACCTGACGTTGGCATCAGCTGGAGCTTGGACTCCAGCATTCTGGCCTCCTGCTTGCTAGCTGTGGAGCTAAGTCTCAGTAATGAATCTCTACACACTACCCACACTTCTGTCGGGCTCTGTTTCTCTGGAGACTTTGTCTCACGCAAGCCTCCTTCACTAAACCCGGCCAGAGGAGATAGCTCTCATGTCTCACCTCCTCAGGGCCCACTGATACCTGGTCGGCTTCTCTCTCTGTTCTCAATACAGTGTTCTCAATACAGTGGTATGACGTTTTTAGCCTAGCTTAAAGGCCACTCAGAGCCCCCAGAGGCCCCATCCCCACAGAGAAGACCCTTAGGGGACCTTTCATGATGTACCCCACGTGACCTCAGCTTCAACACCACTCATTCGCTGCTCCACCCCCCCCTTTTTTTTTTTCCCAAGACAGGGTTTCTCTGTAGCTTTGGAGCCTGTCCTGGAACTAACTCTTGTAGACCAGGCTGGCCTCAAACTCACAGAGATCCACCTGCCTCGGCCTCCCGAGTGCTGGGATTAAAGGCCTGCGCCACCACCGCCCGGCCTCCACCCTATCTTTGTGGCCCATTCTAACCCTCCAGGAATGGTCAAGACTACAGGACATTTGCATCCACCTAAAGAAGCCCGGGGCCTCTGCAGGCTTCCCCTGTGGCCATCCTCTCTTAGCAGCTTCTCGTGCTTCCTAGGCCTCCCCTAGCAGCTGCAGATCGCTCAGGGTTGGCTTCTTGTCTGCTCCTTCCTCCATGGAGAAGTCCATGACCTCAGAGGTCTAGTTTGTTCATTCTGGTGTGTTCCGCCAAGAGGGAATTATGAAGGGTCAAGGAGTAGAGTGCAGACTCAGTCTTTCCAGAGCCCGTTTAGCATCGCTACCTCCACGCTTGACCTCCATGTTTGCGGAGGATCCACCGCCATGCTTGGGAGTTCAGTTGGTTTTGAGGCAGCTGG
This sequence comes from Ondatra zibethicus, assembly GCA_004026605.1. Lineage (NCBI taxonomy): Eukaryota > Metazoa > Chordata > Mammalia > Rodentia > Cricetidae > Ondatra > Ondatra zibethicus. Next base: position 121,320 of record PVIU01001400.1, read on the forward strand.
AGTAGCTGGCGGGAGAGGAGAAGAGTGGTTCGTTCCCAGGATGGGGCATCTTCTGTGGCTCTGTGCTGCGCCTTGTAACTACTACTGGCCATTCTGTCAGCTCATGAGCCAGGTTCCGGTGAGGATACTGAGGTGCCTCCCATTGCAATGAAGCTCACGTGGCATCTAAGCGCACACAACATCCGCAGGTGAGCTTGAAGTCCACACACCCTGCCAGGACTCTGGGTAGGTCCTATTGGTTATTTTGGAACAGACTGTTAAAGATTATTGTGGCGAAGTCTGCTCTAAACTTTCTGCCTGGGTGGGGTGGGCCCAAGGCCAGGCTATCTGTTGCAGTCTTCGCCGCTCCGTCAGCAAATTTCTTGATAAATCCTTGATCATGACCTCAGAAGCCCCGCCTCCCACACTGCGTGCCAGAAAAACAAAGTCAAAGTCGGGGCAGAGAACAGGGCAGAGGAGGGGCTCCTGTGTGGGCTGCAGGATGCTGGACTGTGAAATGGGGAGGAGGGACCCGCTAGGTTGGAAGAGCATCCCGTAAACTCCTCAGGCCTTAACTTCCTGTCTGAGAGCCCGAGGCTGGTGAACACTGGCAGCGAGGCCAGACTCAGGCCAGTCTCAGGGAGGGTGCCCTACAAAGCGGCTCATGCTCAGTCTGGCACTCTAGACAAGGAGACCTGCCTACCCACCCAGCCGGTACCCCTGTCCGCCATCACACACGCCGTCCACCAGGTTAGTGCAGCTGCTGCCCTCTGCTGGCTCTGTCCCCCGCCTGCTCTCCCTGGAGACTGAAAGACGAATGTAAACCTAGGAGGTCGTGTGACCCAGGAAAGCTGTTCCTCGATTGTTTATGGCGGACTCCGTTTGCAAACTCTGAGGACCTGAGAGGACGGCCAAGTGCTTGGTGCCATCGCTGCTTTCCACCGCCCCCTCTCTCCGAGGCCCCATTCTTTCTCCCTGGGAGGTAGCTCTGCTGTTGTCCCTCTTGCCTAACTCTGCAAACCCAGGAATGAAAGTACAAAGCCATAGGAGTAGGACCCATGAGTCATACTCTGGCACGTTGTCTCATGGACTCTGAACTCTTGTCTGGGCCACTGTGGTTGATCTTCTGATCTTAAAATTCTCAACTGTGTGAGGTAGAAGGGGACACAATAGGAAAAGCCCTAACTCCTTCTAAAGCCTGCCCTCCACCTGGCTCATACCAAACTGAAAACCCACCTCTTAAAAGGGCCACCATTACTGCTTCTGCCTCCCCATGGGTAGTGTATCATGCTGTCCGCACTCAGGGAACTCCTATGGCCACTCCTGCCCCTCAAAGCTGACCTGACGCTGACCTAGACTCCACCAAGATCCCTCAGTGAGAACTACTTCCCTTATGGAGAGAAGACCTTATGAAGCCAAAGAAAGCATGACAAAGTGGATTGAATGTTAGGGAAATTGTCCTGACTAGGAGGCCAAGCCACAGGTGTCCAACACCATGGGCAGCAGCTTATCCCATCTCGGGGGAGATATCCTAACCTGCTTTACACTGAAGTTTTTCTGTTACATGAAGTCATGTGGCTATGGGGCCTCAGCAGGATCTGCCCCAAGACCCAGTATGGACCTGAGACCTTACATTTCTCTAGAAAAAATGTTCTGTGATGCTATGGAACCATTACTCCTCCTTTTCTTTAGCATCTAAAGAAAAGAGGTGATTAAATGACCAAAGGTGAAAAAAAATAATATGACTGCTTAGAGGGGGGGGGAAAGGATTAAAGAGAAAATTTAAAGCTGAACATGGCAGCCCACACTTTTAATCCTAGCACTCCAAAGGCAGAGCCAGGCTGGTCTTTGCGAGTTCCAGAGCAACCAGCGCTACATAGAGAGATTGTCTCAGGGAACAAAAGAAAAGGAAAAGAAAAAAAAAAGAAACAAAGAAATTCAAGTCAAATCTAAGAATAATCATCAGGGCTGGTAAGGTAGTCATGCTGTGTCATCACTCCGAGGCTTTAAACAGGCTGGGCATGCGCTCCTCCGCTGACCTCTGGCCCCTCATCTTGTACAATTATGACTATGTTAATGACTTCTTCCTGTGGTCGCTGAGATAGGGCTATGTAACCCTGACTGGCCTGGAACTCGCTCGCTCTGTGGACCAAACTGGCCTTGAATTCACAGCGATCCACCTGCCTCTGTTTTCTGTGTACTGGAACTAAAGCCTGCCTTAAGTGAGTGTGCCCGAAGAAGGCTGAAGCTCGTGATCAGACAGAGGTACCCAGAGACGCGGTCTGCACCAGATCCAGCCCAGATAGCTGCAAGCCTCAGGGCCTAAGGGTTTAGGCTTGGCATACCAAAAGAAGACACGGCAGAGGGCATGCCTTTACACCTCATACAAAGCATGTTCTCTGAATGTTCTCATGCTGTTTTGTGTCACCGCTGTTGCAGGAGTTCTGTTGCCAGGAGGACAGAACATTCCGGGCTCAGAGAGTGAACACAGTTGAACTGATAGTACTCTCAAACACCCTTACATCCAACAGACATCTCCTTATGCAGAAGCTGTAGCGGCGGATGAGGGCCTGCCTTCAGACGGGTAAGAATGGAGAGAAGCATGAGGAAAGTTCCAGAACAGGAGTAAGACTAGCACCTGGCCCTCACCCTGTTCCCAGGAAGGCTTTGGGAACAAAGGGACAGGCTAAAGAGTCTCAAGGAAGGAACACAAAGAGGCAAAGAGGACAGCAGAGGTGAGAAAGAAGCCAGAGCCAAAAGGCGGAGCGGAGGACTCACCAACGACATAAAGACAACCAGACTGTAAAGGGTCATCACCGAGACAGTGCTCCTACCCCCATAACCAGTGGCTAACCCTTCCCTGCACAGCTGTTTCTAGGCTCTGCTGACAGGGACAACTCTTTCTTCCAGACGGTAACTCTCTAGGACAGTGCCCGTGGGTCCCCACCCGTCCTCTGATCCCCAGCCCACTCACCCCAGCAATATACAGGTTTGTTGCAGAAAGGCCCTCCTAGCCTGGGCAGCTCCCCAGTCACTTAGGTGCTGGCTCCACCCCACCATCTGCCTTTCCTCCCAGACCTCTCCCAGCCCCATTTCTGCCCTGTGTTCTTTTACTGGGGAGGAGTAAGAAGAGACAGGGAGGAGGGAACTTGATACTGGAATGCTTTCTTTGCTCTCCCCTCCTTTCTGAGCCCCTATGCCCCAGAATAACCAGCCCTCTCCCCAGAGTGGAGCCGCTTTCACCAGCTTCCACATTTCCTGTGGGCATCCGTGAGGGGCCTCTCAGATGGCAAGGCACATGGTATTTCCCTCTTAGGGTGCAGGAACCTTAGTCTGCCAGCTGAACTTTGCAAGTTAGCTCTTGGACACAGCCATATTTTGACGGGCAAGCCTTCCTTATTCTTTGTAGTAAACATTTTAGCTGTGCAAATACAATGTACATACAAGAGTACTTAAGACACACGTGCAGAGCCGGGCAGTGGTGGCATACACCTTTAATCCCAGCACTTGAGAGACAGTGAGTTCGAAGTCAGCCTGGTCTACAGAGTGAGTTCCAGGATAGGGCTACATAGAGAAAATGTGTCTCGGGAAGAAAAAAAAAAAGACACACGTACAGATTCATAAAGAAGCTGGTATGCACATGTTAATGACAAGACTTCATTATTGCCCTAGGAGGAGCAACATGTCCCGCAGACTAAGAAAAGAAACTGCCCCCAGCAGAGTGGAGGGCCATCAGCTGTAGCGATCAGGAGCCGACTGTCAAGAAAAAATCATCCTCTTTTCAGAGGCCCTTCCATTTAGAATTTTGTGTTGGGATTTTTGCTTGTTTATTGTTTGTCTGTTTTCTGAGACAAGGTCTCACTCTGTAGCCCAGGCTGGACTCAAACTTTCTAAGATCCCCCTGCCTCAGCCTCCTGAATGGTTAAAGTTTTATGTCACTTCCAGGCCCATGGAGGGTGTTGCCTGAGCGAATCTTTATCCCTCACACACTGCTACTAAGTCCAAAGGATGAAGTCCAAGCGGTTTGATTGCTCATCCAAGGTCATAGGTGTTACAGTGTTCAGGAGCACAGGCCAGTTGCCCTTAAAACATTGCTCTTGAGCAAGCATGAGTTACCCCAAATGGCCTGATTTTGATATTATTATTCAATCCTTCTATGATGAAGGGCCTGAGGCCCCAACCAGGGATTCCTTTATGACTGCCCATGTCCACCCCATTTCTCCCCTACTTACCTGTCCTTCCCAGGTCAATCAGCACCTGGAGCTCCTCAGACTCTAAGACTAATTAGACTCTCTCAAAGTACTGTGCAGTCCAGGAAGTCTTCTGGGCCGTCCCTGACGGTATAGACAGGGACCCATGTGACTATTGCACAGTGACATTCCAATGTGCTCACACCTGCGGGTTTTCCTCCCAAATCAAGGCAAACATGCTGTTTCCAAAATGGGTTATTGTTTTATCTGTACTCAGTGGTTCCTCAAGAATATGATGTGACTTATTGTGGCCTCTTTTGTCTCTTTCTGGGTCTGAAGCTTCGTTATAGAGAAGACAAACTGAGTGGAGAAACAGCCTGAATGTGGGCAGCACATCCCATAGACTGACAACTTGGGTGAAATAGAAAAAAAAGAAGAATATTCACTAGATTAGGCAGTCAAGGCCAGCAGCCCCTCACCCCATGTGGGTGTGTGTGCATATAGTGGTATAGTATTTGTGTTTTAATAAATAAAGCTTGCCTGAAGATCAGAGGGCAAAGCAGCCACACTAGTCAGCCATACAGCCAGGGAGTGGTAGCGTACACCTTTAATCCCAGGACTCAGGAGACAGAGGCAGAGGGATCTTTTTGAGTTCAAGGCAACCCTGGGCTACACAAGATCGATCCAGAAACAGATCCAGGTGGTGGTGGCTCACACCTTTAATCCCAATATTTGGAAGTTACACAGTTTTAATCCCAGCAGTAGGAAGGTGGAGACAGGAGCAGTATGATTGGGTGTAGAGAAGAACATGAAGGGGAAGAGACAGGAACTCAGCGAAGTATGGAGTCTGAGGATTGGTGGAGACAGGACCTCACTCTTTCGGTCTGAAGATTTGGTAGAGGTAAAAGGTCTCTCTAGTGACTGACTGCTTTGCTTTTCTGATCTTCAGGCTGAACCCCAATATCTGTCTCTGGGTTTTTATTATTCGTGCTACATGTGCACGTGTGTGCTCGCATGTGTGTGCATGTACATGCTTGTGTGTATGTGTGTGTTTTGTGTGTGTGTGTCCTGGCTGTCATAGTGTGAGCCGCCCTCTTCTTCCACACCTGCCCACTATGATGAAATGAAATTCCTGATACTGAAATGAATCTTCCTTCCCTGGGGTTGTTTCTCTTGGGTGTTTGGCCACAGCAGTGAAAAGTCCAATTAAAGGTCATTCCCACTGGCAGGGGAAAGACCTGCCCTTCACTTCTAAGGAAGAATCACAATATAGCAGCCCAGAGTCCCCAGCTTACCCGAGTCTTTCTGTATGTTCCCAGCTTAATACAGGACCCCATTTTTCCCCACTCACAGGGTGAGACTCTGGGTTTCACTTTTAGCAATGTCTGCCCTTGGCTACAGGAGGCAAGACTCTCCTCACAGCAAGTCTAGAAGCTCATAGATCATTCCTACAACTCTTTGTTTTTAAATAGGGTCTTAGCTCACACATGGTGGTGCATGCCTTTAATACCAGCATTTAGATAGCAGAGGCAAGAAGATCTCTTTGAGATTAAGGCCAGCCTAGTCTAAAAAGTGAGTTCCAAAACAGGACTACATAGACTCCTTGTCTCTCTATGTCAAATAAAACAAAAACTATACACCAGGGTCTTACTGGGTAGCCCATGTTGGGTTTGAACTCATGGTCCTCTTGTCTCTGCTTCCCAATGTACACCTTTCTGTCTCTAACTTTTAATATTTAATTAGGGCTGGAGAGATGACTCACAGGATAAGAGCACTTGCTGCTCTTCCAGAGGGAGGTACTGAGTTCAATCCCAGCAACCACACAGTGGCTCACAACCATCTCTAATAAGATCTCATGCCCTCTTCTGGTGTGCAGGCATGCATGCAGGCAGAGCACTGTATACATAGTAAATAAATATTTTTTACTTGTTTCTTTAAATTATTTATTCTTTTTTTGTTGTTTTGTTTGTCTCTTTGTTTGTTTTCGAGACAGGGTTTCTCTGTGTCCCTTTGGAGCCAGTCCTGGAACTAGCTCTTGTAGACCAGGCTGGTCTCGAACTCACAGAGATCTGCCTGCCTCTGCCTCCCGAGTACTGGGATTAAAGGTGTGCATCACCACCACCCTATCTTCCTTTTAATTTTTTAAATACTTATTTATTATATATATAGTGTTCTGCCTGCATGACAGAAGAGGGCACCAGATCTCATTACAGATGGTTGTGAGCTACCATGTGGTTGCTGGGAACTGAACTCAGGACCTCTGGAACCACAGTCAGTGCTCTTAGCCACTGAGCCATTTCTCCAGCCTGTAAATAGATAAATTTATTTAATTAATTAGTGTGAGTGTGAACATGTGTGCCATAGATTGGGTACGGAAGTTGAAGGATACACTTTTTAACCTACTGCAACATCTCCATATCTCCCAACATATCTTATTTGTTGTTGTTGTTGTTGTTATTTGGCTTCATTGAGGCTGTCCTGGAACTTGTTATGTAGACCAACTTGGCCTCAAACTCACAAAAACCACCTGGTTTTGCCTCCTGAGGTGCTGCGATTAAAAGGGTGTGCCACCAGCTCCTGGCCTTTCTTTGTTGTTGTTCTTTTTTTGTTTTGTTTTGTTTCGTTTTTGAGACAGGATTTCCATGGTTGTCTTAGAACTTGCTATGTAGCTCAGGATAGCCTCAAACTCACAGAGATTCTCCTGCCTCTGCCTTCTGAGTGCTGAGATTAAAGACGTGTGCTACCATGCCGAGTTCCAACATATATTTCTTAAGCTGGAAATCAAATCTCCGAGCTCATTCTTTTCTTGTGCCCCTTAGCCCAACAACACTAGACAACTGTAGTACAATCACTAGTTTTTCAGCACTCTCTTGTCTCACATACAGTCACCAAGTTCCTTGTGACTTACAATGACTTATTAGTAGCAATCAGTGTGGACATGTTTCATGTCCTTTTGCCAGCTCACGCTATATACCAGTGATGCTTAACCTGTGGGCTTGACATAAATATTTACACTATGATTCATAACTAACAAAATTACAGTTATGAAGTAGCAATTAAATAATTTTTTTGGCATAAGAACAGACAGGAGGACCAATGGAACCGAATAGAAGACCCGGATATCAATCCACACATCTTTGAACACCTGATCTTTGATAAAGAAACAAAAAATATCAAATGGAAAAAAGAAAGCATATTTAACAAGTGGTGCTGGCATAACTGGATATCAACATATAGAAAAATGAAAATAGACCCCTATCTATCACCGTGCCCAAAACTCAAGTCCAAATGGATCAAAGACCTCAACATAAAGCCAGCCACACTGAACCTTATAGAAGAGAAAGTGGGAAGTACACTTGAACATATTGGCACCGGGAACCACTTCCTAAATAGAACCCCAGCAGCACAGACACTGAGAGAAACAATTAATAAATGGGACCTCCTGAAACTGAAAAGCTTCTGTAAAGCAAAGGACACGGTCAACAAGACAAAACGACAGCCTACAGAATGGGAAAAGATCTTCACTAACCCCACATCAGACAGAGGTCTGATCTCCAAAATTTACAAAGAACTCAAGAAATTGGACACCAAAAGATCACCATAATCCAATAAAAAAAATGAAGTACAGACTTAAACAGAGAACTCTCAACAGAGGAATCTAAAATGGCTGAAAGACACTTAAGGAAATGTTCAACATCCTTGGTCATCAGAGAAATGCAAATCAAAACAACTCTGAGATTCCATCTTACACCTGTAAGAGTGGCCAAGATCAAAAACACTGATGACAACTTATGCTGGAGAGGTTATGGGGAAAAGGGAACACTTCTGCATTGCTGGTAGGAATGCAAGCTGGTACAACCCCTTTGGATATCAGTGTGGCGATTTCTCAGAACATTAGGAAACAACCTTCCTCAATAAACATTAATAAACATCAATAAAATTATTTTTAAAACGTCATTAAACTGGAAATAGCCTTGATGTCTGTCAACACACAGGGAACAGTTGAACAAATATCTAAACAATGGAACAGAGCACAACCGTGTAGAGGAACTGTCTGTACATACATGACATGGATGAAGATCATAAAGAACACGTAGGGGAACCAACCCAGTGAGAGTCACTGGCACAGATGAAATAAGGGAGGATGATGGGTCTCTGGGAAGGACACAAGCTTCTGTGGAGAGGCCTGCAGGGAGTTGTTAGGAATCCTGAACTGTTGTGTGTCCCAGTCCGTCCTGTGGTAATCACGTGGTGTGTGAATTAGAGGAATCATGTTAGCTGCACCTGTGGAGAACTTGGCTGTTGTCTCGGTTTGAGATGGTGAGTTGATGTCTCCCTGGGAAAATCTGAAAAGATGGACCAGGGGCTGGACCTACCCTTAAAAGGACAGGCAAGGACAGGTGGACATCAGGTCAGTGTGTGCTTCACGGGTTTTGTGTAGATAATGACTTACTCTTCACCTGTATGACAAAGGGGTTGGAGCCCAGGTGCTGCACTGCAGCATCATGGGTCAAAGCAGAACAAAAAAACCCAAACCAATCAAACCAAAAAACAAACACCCTAAGCAGACGGAAGAAGTTTTATTCGGTTGTATACAAATCTCCAGGACATTGGTTGTTGCAAGTAACATTGTAGTCATTAAGTTCTGTGCCTAACGAGACAGTGAGGCCAGGGGAGCGGTCCTGGCGATGCGGGAGATGAAAACGTCTTCCTGGACGTACTTTGTTGTTAGCACACTGATCACAAATGTCAAACTTATACTAACAGCATGGTTTCTAGGGAGGCAAAGAAAGCGGCCCTCTTGTGTTGTCAGAATACAGAGAAAGGGATGCCTCACTGCCCACTCCGGGGGCCCCTCCTGGCCAGCGCCTCCACAGGGGAACATTTTTGAAACAAGAAAATTGTGTCATCCCCACAATTTTTTGAGCTTTAATCTGCTCAAAAAAGCTGCTTCTGTCCTGAAGATTATCCATTTGTTGCTTGCCTATAGGAGCGCTCTTCCCAGTCCCTAACCCTCTGGTTGGGGGCGGGGCACCCCACAATCATCTGTCCCAGGGCCCTGCAACTCGAGGGTGGAGCCTCTTTGGAGTTGCCCAATTAGAGCCTGAGCCATGTTTTTTTTAAGGCTGGGCTGCTTGCAAACAGCGAGGCACAGCTCACAGAGAAGGACTTTGTGGTGAGTGGGGATCCCTAGGGGACACGGGAGATGGGGCTAATGTCAGAGGCTGCTCCAGGATTCAGCAGAAACATTCTTGACAACCCAAGCAGGGCAGCTTATGGGAAGACTGACGGGTGGGAACCGTCTCTCTGCTAGATAGGGCTTCAGGACACAGTTCCCACTACTGCTTTGGGGCCTCTGGGAGTGATTCAAGCAGCTCCCAAGTCCACAAGGATATTCATAACATGTCACCAAGCCCACAAGTTTGCTGCTGAGGCGCAGCCCTGCATACAAGTGGCCAAGAACTGGTGGCCAAGGCAGAATTCTGTCAAGCAAAGGGCCCACTCTGAAGGTCAGACAGATGCTACTGCCAGCCCAAAGCCAGAGCACAGAGATCTGTACTCCTGGAGAGGATTGGGGCCTTCCTTGGCCCAGACGACAGGTAATTCTGACCCAGATTCCGAGATGGCCCTGCAAAGGTGCCTGAGAATGACGCCAGCAGCCACCTCGTGTGGGCCTAGCTCCACAGTTTGGTGATGGAACAGCAGACTGACTTGCGCCTGCTGGGAAGAGTTTGGGCCCTGGATAACAGACTCCTTCACCTCCAGCCCCACTCCCAGCACCAGCATGAGTGAACGCATGAACACCACTGAAATCTTCGATGGCATCCGCTTCCCAGGGTTCATGCACACTCTGGAGTCCCTGAAAGCGGCCTGTGCTTTCCAGTTCCAGGACACAGACGTCCTCTTGGTGACATTTCCCAAGTCAGGTGAGAGACGGGGACTGGGACAAGGAGCATGAGCAATGCAGGGACGTCAGTGTTACCTTCCACCCACAGGGCCTCGTTCCCTTTCTTAGGCCCCTATGCCCCCACCATCACCCCTGTCACCTGTGATTCTGGTGTGAGCCGTAGGGTTGCCTCTCTGGCCTGAGTCTATACATGACTGTAACCCACCAGCTCCATGGAGCCCCCAGTAGCAGTCTTGGCCAGTGATCTAGTAGCCTCAGGAGCTGTAGGATGTCCTTTTCCTGAGCACCAGCAGCCTCCTGCACACCTTTGTCAGGTTCCCACCAACTTCTCTGATCTCGCTACACTCGCGTGAACATGTTTCTGAACCTGTGGGAAGATGCTGGCTGTGATGTGGGGTGCATGCTGAGAACCTGGGTCCATCTGGGGTGCTCTTAGGCATGTGGTCTTTTGGAGACAAGCTTTGCCTTGCCCTGAGCCATGCTGAGGTGAATGGTGTCTACCGCCCCACTGAAGTGTGTTGATGTGGGGACAGAGCAATGCCTGCTTTCCCTTCATCCAATGTGGCCGGGTGCCAGCATGGTTCTGCAAGGCTCTGCATGACCATCCTCTCCCTCGAGTCCATAGGATAGGCACCCAAGGTAAGGGTTCCAATCAGGGGTCGAACTTGCCTTTGTCTATTGGGGCCACGATGCCTATTAAGAGTAAGATCTACAGAAAGACAATTATCACACGTACTCACTCATAGGTGGTTTTTATAACATAAAGCAAAGAAAGCCAGCCTACAAACCACAATCCCAGAGAACTTAGACAACAATTGGACACTAAGAGAGACTTACATAGATCTAATCTACATGGGAAGTAGAAAGTATAAAAAGACAAGATCTCCTGAGTAAATTGGGAGCATGGGGACCTTGGGGGAGGGTTAAGGGGGGGAGGGGAGAGGCAGGGAGGGGAGCAGAGAAAAATGTAGAGCTCAATAAATGTCAATTAGAAAAACAAACAAATAAACAAACAAACAAACAAAAAACAAGAGTAAGATCTGCCTCCTGTGACTTGGTCACCAAGGCCACTGGATGAGCAAACAGTTCAGCAGACAGGGCCAGCTGTCCCTCCTGCACTCCACTTTCTTACCTCCTCTTCCTCTCACACCAGACCTGCTACCCTCCACCCCATATAACTGTCCTACTTTCCAGCCACCTTGCTCCCTCCCCCTGCTCCCTGGATCAGAGCCCTCCCTCCCTTCATATCTCACCGCATCTACCCATCCAGGGGCCTGGTCTGTGGGCTGGACTGCCCACCAGAAGGAACGCAGTGGGTGGGTTGGGACCCATTAGGCTGTGCCTACAGCTCTCTCTCTCTAGCCTCCTGCAGGATAGGGCAGCAGAGCTATGGGCCCTAAATCCTGCCTGGGTGGGTCCTGGATCCAGAGGGTCAGTGTCCCTGTGTGGGGGCATGGGTGGGGAGGGGTCAGATCCAGATAGAGCAGGGCCTGGTCTGTAGTTGACAAGATACGCTGGTGGCTCTGCCCCCAGTCCTGAGGTTCAGGCAGGTGGGAGGAAAGGGCCACACCTGCTCTGAATAGCCTTTCCTGGCTTGCATTGGTTTAGACTGGCTCTGTCTGACTTGGAAAAGGTGGTGGTAACCTTCCTTCCCATTCTGAAAGCTGGAGAAGCTAAGGGAGGGCCCTGTGGCTTCCTATTCCCTTCTAGGACCCTAGGATTTGATATCTCAGAAGGGAACCCCAGGACAGGACCCTGCACAGCTCCCCAGAGCACCCTCCTTTTTGCCCGTGGCCTAAGCGCCTTACAAACGTCTGGAGTAGAGAAAGTCACAGCTCGGTGGAGTGTTTGCTTGACGTAGATGAGGACCTAAGTTAGGTTTTTTGTTTTTTTTATTTTTGTTTTCGAGACAGGGTTTCTCTGTGTAACACTCCTGGCTGTCCTAGAACTTGCTCTGTAGACCAGAGCAAGAGCCCTTGAACTCACAGAGGAGTGACCTGTCTCTGCCTCGCCTCCTGAGTACTGGGATTAAAGGCATGTGCCACTACCACCCCATGTCTTGGTTACATTCTTTTTTTTTAATATTATTTAATTGATATTTATTGAGCTCTACATTTTTCTCTGCTCCCCTCGCTGCCTCTCCCCTCCCCCCTTCAATACTCCCCTAAGGTCCCCATGCTTCCAATTTACTCAGGAGATCTTGTCTTTTTATACTTTCTTTTTTTTTTTAGATTTATTTATTTATTAAGTATACAGTGGTCTGCCTGCATATGTCCCCCTGCAGGCCAGAAGAGGGCACCATATCTCATTACAGATGGTTGTGATCCACCATGCGGTTGCTGGGAATTGAACTAAGGACCATTGGAAGTGTAGCCAGTGCTCTTAACCTCTGAGCCATCTCTCCAGCCCCCGTCTTTTTATACTTTCTACTTCCCATATAGATTATATCTATGTGAGTCTCTCTTAGTGTCCGCATTGTTGTCTAAGTTCTCTGGGATTGTGGTTTGTAGGCTGGCTTTCTTTGCTTTATGTTTAAAAACCACCTATGAGTGAGTACGTGTGATAATTGTCTTTCTGGGTCTGGGTTACCTCACTCAAAATAATGCTTTCTAGCTCCACCCACTTTCCTGCAAAATTCAAGCTGTCGTTATTTTTTTCTGCAGTGTAGTACTCCATTGTGTAAATGTACCACATTTTCCTTATCCATTCTTCAGTCGAGGGGCATTTAGGTTGTTTCCAGTTTCTGGCTATGACAAACAAAGCTGCTATGAACATAGTTGAGCACATGTCCTTGTGGCACGATTGAGCATCCTTTGGATATATACCCAAAAGTGGTATTACTGGGTCTTGAGGAAGGTTGTTTCCTAATTTTCTGAGAAATGGCCACACTGACATCCAAAGGGGCTGTACCAGCTTGCGTTCCCACCAGCAATGTAGAAGTGTTCCCTTTTCCCCACAACCTCTCCAGCATAAGTTGTCATCAGTGTTTTTGATCTTGGCCATTCTTACATTCTTACAATCTCAGAGTTGTTTTGGTTTGCATTTCTCTGATGACTAAGGATGTTGAACATTTCCTTAAGTGTCTTTCAGCCATTTTAGATTCCTCTGTTGAGAGTTCTCTGTTTAGGTCTCTATTCCCATTTTTATTAGATCTTTTGATCTAATAAAAA
>PVIU01001400.1:134666-161891 GCA_004026605.1 Ondatra zibethicus
GAGTTCTTTGTATATTTTGGAGATCAGACCTCTGTCTGATGTGGGGTTAGTGAAGATCTTTTCCCATTCTGTAGGCTGTCGTTTTGTCTTGTTGACCGTGTCCTTTGCTTTACAGAAGCTTTTCAGTTTCAGGAGGTCCCATTTATTAATTGTTTCTCTCAGTGTCTGTGCTGCTGGGGTTCTATTTAGGAAGTGGTTCTTCCCACTTTCTCTTCTATAAGGTTCAGTGTGGCTGGCTTTATGTTGAGGTCTTTGATCCATTTGGACTTGAGTTTTGTGCACGGTGATAGATAGGGGTCTATTTTCATTTTTCTACATGTTGATATCCAGTTATGCCAGCACCACTTGTTAAATATGCTTTCTTTTTTCCATTTGATATTTTTTGTTTCTTTATCAAAGATCAGGTGTTCGAAGATGTTTGGATTGATATCCGGGTCTTCTTTTTTTTAAAAAAAGATTTATATATTAATTATGTATACAGAGGGCATCAGATCTTATTACAGATGGCTGTGAGCCACCATGTGGTTGCTGGAAATTGAACTTAGGACCTCTAGAAGAATAGCCTAACCTCTGAGCCATCTCTCCAGCCCCAATATCCGGGTCTTCTATTTGGTTCCATTGGTCCTCCTGTCTGTTCTTATGCCAGTACCAGGCTGTTTTCAGTACTGTAGCTCTGTAGTAGAGTTTGAAGTCAGGGATTGTGATGCCACCAGAAGTTCTTTTATTGCACAGGATTGGTTACATTCTTAACAGAGAAGAACAGATAAGCCTGCTGAAAAGACCATCACCAAGGCTTGAATATTCTGGAACATTCAGTTAAAAAGCGGTAGTGAGCCAAGTGTGGTGCTACACACCTTTAATCCTAGAATTCTGGAGGCAGAGGATAGCATATCTCTGAGTTCAAGGCTAGACTGGTCTACATACCAGTCAGAGCTACACAGAGAGATCTTGGCTCAAAAAACAAATAAGAAACTGGGCAGTGGTGGCGCACGCCTTTAATCCCAGCACTCAGGAGGCAGAGGCAGGTGGATCTCTGTGAGTTCAAGTCCAGCCTGGTCTACAGAGTGAGTTCCAGGACAGTCGGGGCTATACAGAGAAAACCTGTCTTGAAAAAAACAAAAGAAAAACACAACTGTATTTACCAGAACAATCTCTGAACTTCATAAATCATCTGAAACCCTTTTGGCCTCATCTCACTCCTCTGCCTTGCTTGATAGAGTCACGGTAGCATCATCCATACCGAGGAGGTCCCAAGCCACCGTGCGGTGAGTGTCCATCTCAATCCAGGGCCCTCCAGTACTCAGCAGTAGTGGTGGAGGTAGGCTCAGGCATAGTCCAACCAAGCAGGAAGTTGGCATGTAAGAGTCAAAGTGTTCTCAGGCCAGCTCTGTCCTCTTTTTCCACAGTGGAGCCTCTTCCTCTTTGCCCTGCCTCACGGTCCTGCGTCTGATGCCTTCCTGGCAGACCTAGGCCCACATTCGCCTCTCTTCTCTCCCTGCCTGTCCCCTCATGGGGTAGGAGAGGTTTTGCAGTAAGGTTTGGCCTGAGGACCTTTGGATGGAAGTCGCCATGGATCACAGAGTCCAGTGTCATCACAGCGTCCCTGTAGATAGGAGCATAAGGCTCAGAGATGGGAAAGGAGGCGTGATGACAGAAACAGGGTCAGACGGGAGGCATGGAGAGGCTGCAGTGTTGATTTTGAAGTTGGGAGAGACAGCATGGAAGGAATATGGTAGCCCCAAGAAGCTGGAAAAGGAACGGTCACAAGGAAACATGACCTCAGCTGCCAGCTCTGCTAGCACCCTGATTCCAGAAGGAGAGTAGAGTTGCATTGTTGAAAGCCACTAGTGTGGTGGTTTGTTGTTACATTTATTTATTTGTGTGTGTGTGTGTGTGTTTAGTGTGGTGTGTTCAAGCACACGCTGTGGCACAGTGCCTGTATGAAGGTCAGATGACAGCTTTCAAGAGTCGGTCCTCTCTTTCCACCACGTAGTTCCCAAGGGAGTTTATTAGGCTTGCTGGCATTGAGCCTTCTCACCAGTCAAGCCGATGGACATTTACTACAGCAGCTATACCAGGGGGTCGAGGAAGATGCTTGACCACTGCCTCCGTGTCCAGGATCACATACCACACTTAGCACCATACACGTGTGAGTCCCCCACTGTTTGGAGGAAATGAAGTCCTGAGCAGGTTACTGAGCGGATGTTCAACTGCTCAGGATCCAGGTCTTGCTTTGCCAGAGCACAGGGGGCCTTGTGTGTCTCTCTCTCCCTTCTCAGAAAACCTGCTTTTGTGTCTACTCCTCATCAACATAGGGGCTGCTTGTGTACCCCAGGCTCCCAGAGGTTGATTAGCTCTGCACAGTGAGACAGCACCGAGCCCTCAGGAACTCACAGCTTCCTGCTCCAGAGGGCACAGAGCCAGCTGCCAAGCTCTGCCCTGTCTCCATGGAAGCAATGGATGGTGTCTCAAATGTGCCATAAGGCAGGAAGGTGGGAAACTCCAGCCTTCTCTGGAAGCCACTCCTGCTCAGCTTCTGTATGACTCCAGACCCTTTCAGCGACACCTTTTACATCCGTGTCTCCTATCTCCTTGACACAGTCAGGTCATTTCCCCCGTATTTGTGATTGCAACCGAAATCATACTCAGTAGTGGTCTAAAAATATTAAAGGGAAGAGTCTAGAAATCACTAACTACTATCTTAAATTGTGTGGCAAAAGCCTCACACTGTCTGCTTCTTCCAGCCTATAATGTGGATTGTCCAGTGTAGCTATGCCGCATACGGAACTGGCCCTCATTAACCTCTTAGCAAAGTGCCCAGTTATCAAACCCACAGCCACAGAACCCAATGCTTGTGTTCAAGTTGCCCTCAGTCCCAAAGCACGTGAGCAATGATGCTGTCCAACGCAAAGAGGCGAAAGAGGACTTCCTTCCCTGAAAACGTACAAGTTTTCAACCTAATGAGGAAAAGACAAGATCATCTCAGGTTGCGAAGGTCTATGGAAAAAAAACAAAACTGTGAAATTGTGAGGAAGGTAAAGAAACTCAAGCTAGTTTTGCTGTTACCACAGAGTGAGGTCAACCTTGAGGCAACATGGAAAAAGCATTTAAGTTGTGTAGGTCTTGGGCTTGGTGATGAGGGTCCCATGGGGACGGTGTCAGGATGGCTCCACTGCTCCCAGAACAAAGGGACAGAGTAGCCCTGGTGGGCCTGGGGAGCAGCAGTTCCCAGCCTGGGGCCAGATGAAACACAGAGAGAAACAAGACTCTAATTAGGTGGAAGAAATGGTTGATGACCGGCCATTGTGGTACATACCTTTAATCCCAGCACTTGTGGGGCAGAGGCAGTTGAATCTCTGATTTTGAGGCCAACCTGTTTTACAGAGTGACCTCCAGGACAGTCAGGGCTGTTACACAGAGAAACCCTGTCTCAAACTGACCCCCCCCAAAAAAAAAGAAGAAAAAAGAAATGGTTGATGGCAGGTATGTTGTAATTAATCTTGATGTGTGATATTTTTATTTAAGGTTTATTTATTTATTTATTTTGAGAGAGTCTCTCTATGTTGCTATGGCTGTGCTGAAACTTACTATGTAGACCAAGCTGGCCTAGAACTCAAAGAAGTCCCTGGCCTCTTCTAGAATTAAAGGCATGTGCCACCATGCCCCAGTCCAAGGCATTTTTATAATAAATTTTATGAAAGAAAAAAATGTAAGGCTGGGAGAATGTGTTCCCATAACCTCTGTTACAGAGAATTTTTTTTTTCCAAGACAGGGTTTCTCAGTAGCTATGGAACCAGTCCTGGAACTCACTCTGTAGACCAGGCTGACCTTGAACTCACTGAGATCCACCTGTCTCTGCCTCCTGAGTGCTGGGATTAAAGGCGTGCACCACCACTCCCACCAGTAGGGACTTCCTAATGCATCCCTGGGCACTGACCAGCTAGCTGTTGATGAACGTGAGTCAGCTTTCCCTCACTCTGAAAACACCCACAAGAATCAGATTATAAAGAGAGTTTATGTTGGCTTACAGTCTTGGTGATCCCAACCCATGACCCACAGGTACCATTGCTTTGGTTTTGTGGCACATCATGGTAGAGAGGACTTGGCACAGAAAATTTTCTCTTTTTATGGCTGAGAAGTGAAAAGGAGGAAGAGGAAGGGACTAGGGGGTGGCTTAGTGACACAGTACTTATATAGCATGCACAAGGTCCTGGAATCCATCCAAGAAAAAATAAGATAAGAGACAGTCCCTAGGGATGTGGGTGAGTTGGAAGAGTTTGGTTCCCAGCATGGACCAGGTCCAGGGTTTGAAGCCCAGCAACAAGTAAAGCAGGCATGATAGCACACATCTGTAATCCCAGCACTCAGGGGCTCAGTGCGGAGGCCAAGAATCGCAAGTTTAACATGAGACCCATCTCAAAAGAAAGAAGAGAAGAAACGGGTAGTACTATCCCAGAAAACAGCCCCCATGATGGAAAGAGCTCCCACCAGTCCCCATCTCCTCCCCACCTCCTTCTAACACATAGGCCTTTCAGAGACACTTGGATTCAAACTGTAGTGCTGGCTAGCAAAGAATCATCAGACTTACACGTGCTTGCCTCAGAGTCTGAGTGGGCTCGATATTATTTTGTGTTGTACTTTAGATACGGCCATTGTATGAACGTTATAAAGGAATTTGCCACTGTGCGTGGTGGGGCTCGTGGCTCTCTCTGCATTTGAGTCACGCCCGGTCTACATAGTGAGTTCCAGAATAGCTAGAGCTACATAGTGAGACCCTATCTCGAAAACAACAACAACAACGCAAGAGGAAACTGCCCATTTGTTTGTAATGTTCACACTTGGTTTATTCCTGTGTGGTGTGAAGATCTCATGTTGCGTTTTGCCAGACAGCTATTTGTTGACCCAGAGGGGTTGCGCTGGACCGTAGCTCTGAACTTAACTTTCCTGCCCTCCCTTGTGTGTCTTACTGGGCTTCCTGTGGGCCCCACTGTTGTTCTCGGGCCTGGCTGCCATGTGTTTCTTTTCAGTATAATCAACACCAATTTGTCTAACTCTGTGGAAACCTGAGGGTATTTTTATTGGAATTGTGTTTGATTTGCAGATTAGCATGGAAGAACTGGTCTGTTTATTTTGTCAAGACATCCTGTCTAAGGACAGAGGATTCTCCATCTGCCCAGTCCACCCCCATGTCTTCACAGAGGCGGGCACACTCTTCCCACAAAGCCTTTACACATTCCTTCCTCTTGGTCTCTGTCCCTGCTATCATAGGGCTTTCTCTGCTCTTTTACCTCTAAGTGGCTACTGCAGGGTGCACGAGGACAAGTGATTTTCTTTTTTTTTTTATTAAAAAAAGTTTATTTTTTTTTTATGTATATGGGTCCTTTGTCTGCATGTTTGTCTTTATGATACGTGCATGCCTGGTGCCTGCAGAGGCCAAAAGAGGTTGTCACAGGCCTAGAATTGGAATTACAAACAGGTGTGAGCTTCCATATGGGTTCTGAGAATCAAATCCACATCCTCTGAAAGAGCAGCCAGTGCTCTTAACCACTGGGCTATTTCTCCAGTTCAGGACTCTGATTTTTTTCCCAAAGCATACCTTTCTCATTTTCCTTTCTTTCCTTTTTTGTTTCTACGGAACAAGGACTGAAACCTAGGGCTTCATGATGCTAGGCAAGTGATCTACCCTTGAGCCTATCCCCAACCCCAAACATGCTTTTTAGTGACAAGCTAGGGCTAGAAGACAGAAACTGATATAAAAACTAGGGTTCAGTATAACAAATACAAAAAAAAAGTGAGCTGTGTGGAAGAGATTTTAGGTGCATGCTAGGAAAAGCCTACATGGCCACAAGCAGAGAGTTCTGTAGTGAAAGTGTAGAAAGAAAAGAGAAAGGACTTGGAGTTTGGCAACGGTACTTACTTAATTCATACATAGCCCTGGGTTCCACCTATAGGACTGCAGGAAAGGGAGGAAGGGAGAAGACAGAAGGGGAAAAGGCCCAAGCTCTTCAGAAAACCCCTAAATTGAAGTTATCTATTTGCGGCAGAGGAGAGGGACTGGAAAACTCCTACATGCACAGAATGTTAGCAGAAATAAAGACAATAAAAACTATACTAAAGGCCAGGTAGTGGTGGTGCAAGCCTTTAATCCCGGCACTCAGGAGGCAGAGGCAGGCAGACCTCTGTGAGTTCAAAGCCAGCCTCGTCTACCTAGTGAGTACCAGGACAGCCAGAGCTACATAGTGAGACCCTGTCTCAAAAAACAAACACATTGATTAAGGTCTCAAATAGCACTAAGGACCACGTTACAGTGGCAGAGACTCAGCTGGCCAGGCTTGGGTTCTGTGGTCTGTGGAAGGCAGTACAGTGAGAGTGGGGACTAGGCTTGCCTCAGAACCCTTGCCGTCCTGATTACACTGTTAACAATGCACCTAATTCATCTATTACTCAGAGGGGAAAAAAGAAAAACTGGAATGTCTTAGGCAGAAGTAGCCGCACCCCCGTCACCTGCCCCACTCCTGCTCCTACCCCTTATCCTGCAGGTACCACATGGATGCAGCAAGTGCTGACCCTTATCTTCTGTAAGGGCCACCTGTGGCCTATCCACCACCTCCCCAACTGGGCCCGCATGCCTTGGATAGAGCAAGCCTCCTTTAGCAAACTCCTTCCCAAACTTAACAGTTCCTGGCCTCGTCTGTTCACCTCCCACCTGTGTGCCAACGTCCTGGCCCCGGCTCTGATGAAGTCCAAAGCCAAGGTAGGAAACAGGTGCCTTCACGTGCCTCAGCATTGGCACAAGAGCCAAGGCGGAGTCAGGCTTTGGGGGTCAAAAGGGTCCAAAGGATTTAGTTCACCTTCAAGTCCTGGGGTGAAGGTCATGGAGTGTAGGAGGGTAGAATCAGCATCAGACCTAGGCTGGGGTAGAGGCAGGGTCTGTACAGCAGGAAGCTTCTGCCAGGCCAGTAGTGTAGCCAAGCCAGAAGGGGGAGGATGGGGTGGGTCAGGCAGGTTCGTTGTTCAGGTGTAGTGAATGTCAGAATCCTCCATCTTGACTAGTTAGTGGTTGACTCTGGGGAAGAGAGATCCCTTCCTACCTCGGTGGGGAGGAGCTGAGGAAACTCCAGTAGGTCTCGCAGACACAGGCCCAGGAGACCTAGAGACTGGCAGAACTTTGGCAGGCAAGGACCACTTACCCTGTGGGGTGATGGTGGCCATCAGCTGCCTGGAGCCTAAGAGGATGAATAACAATGCCCCCTGCAAGATAAAAAAAATTTAAATGTAACAATAAAGAAACCAGCTGGATGGTAGTGGTGCACACCTTTAATCCCAGCACTTGAGAGGCAGAGGCAGGTGGATCTCTGTGAGTCCGAGGCCAGCCTGTGCTGTTACACAGAGAAACCCCGACTCAAAAAAGAAAAAGAAAGAAAGAAAGAAAGAAAGAAAGAAAGAAAGAAAGAAAGAAAGAAAGAAAGAAAGAAAAAGAAGAGAAAAAAAAGAAAGAAAAAAAAGAAAGAAACCAGCCGGGTGGTGGTGGCACATGCCTTTAGTACCAGCATTCAGGAGGTAGAGACAAATTGATCTCTGTGAGTTCGAGATTAGCCTCAGAGCAAGTTCTAGGACAGGCTCCAAAGCTACAGAGAAACCCTGTCTGGATAGACCAAAAAAAGAAGGAAGGAAGGAAGGAGGGAGGGACAGAAAGAGGGAAGGAGTGAGAGAGAGAGAAAGAGAAGCCAAAAGCTGCCCCAGGGGCTACCCATTCGCTAGCCATACAGGACTCTCCTTACTGCCACTCAGTGACCAGGTCTGGCCCATGCCTGCCATCCACTCATCGCTACATTTTGGGGGACTCCAGGTCAGCACTGTGCAATTCTTCCCACCCACACTTCTAGACTGGAATCAGAGTCCAGGGCTCAGCTATGTCAGGTCATGGCAGCTGGGGAAGCCTTGGCCCTCAGAGAGCTGAGATCCAGGACTCTGTTCACCAGGTGGTGTACATGGCGCGGAACCCCAAGGATACCCTTGTTTCCTTCTACCACTTCCACCGAATAGCCGGCTTCCTGCCCGACCCCAGCTCCTTCGAAGACTTTGTGGATGAGTTTCTTGAGGGCACAGGTGGGTCTCGGGGGTCTTGTCACAGGGCTGGTGGGCAGCTTTGCATCTTGTTCTAGCCACCTCTGAGGTCAACCTGCTCCTCCTGGGTCCCAGCACGTGCCGCTGGGACTGCAGCACCGTCTGTTTCTTTCTTCCTCAGGCTTCTACGGCTCCTGGTTCGACCATGTGAAGGGGTGGCTGGGGCTCCAGAAGGACCTAAATTTGCTTTTTGTCACCTATGAGGAGCTGCACCAGGTGGGTGCCCCTTCCACATATCCAACAGGCCACCTACAGCCAAGTCTTCCTCGGTCAAAGCCCTGGCATGCCCAGCTCTTCCAGAACATTCTGTGAAGCTTGTTTTCCTAAGACAGGACTACCAACAATATTGGTGCTTTCAGAATCTCTGGCTGCTCCTGTTTCAGACACTCTCCAGCTTCCCTAAAGTAACGGCCATTGTGAGCCGTGTTGGTAGGAGATTCAAGCAATTTTTTTATTTTTATCTTATGTGTATGAGTGTTCATCTTCATGTATGTTTGTGTACCAAGTGTGTGCCTGGTACCTAAGGAGGTCAGAAGAGGAAAAGCACTTGAGATTTTCCTTTGCCTTTGTGCATGTGCACACACATGCACACACACACACACACACACAGAGAGAGAGAGAGAAAGAGAGAGAGAGAGAAAGAGAGAGAGAGAGAGACTGAATAAAAAAAAATAAGGGTCAGAGAGATGACTCAGTGGATAAAGGCTTTTGTTGAACTGGCTCAGTCCCTGAAACCCCTGTGGTGGAAGGAGAGAACTGGTCCTCTTTGGTCCCCCCCCCATGTGCCTTAAGTTATACTTTCCATCTATTGCTGTTATTTTTGTGTTTATCCATCAGAGTAATTTTTGATTCGTATTTGACTGCATTTGAAAATTCAGTTAAGCTCCTGCAAGCAGCCCCTGTGCTTTCTCCCAGAACAGACAGACCTGATTACTCAGCCCACCCTGGCACAGCCAGCAAATTTGATGCGTGATGCTGGAGAACCTTGAGTTCCCTGAGCTGTTCCAATATTATGTGTAAACAGCAAGATTTTCACTCAGAATAACAAGATGAAATCCACTTCTTCGCAGTATGTTTTAAATTATATCCACAAGGCTGACCTTTCAGATGCCTGCAGCTCTGGCTCCAGCTGTTCAGACTACGTGTGCTTAGGGATTTTTGGGAATTCAAGCTCTGTTGGGTCCTAGAAACTGTACACATTTGACCCCTGCAGACAACGTTGGTTTGGCCTCAAGACATTAAAACAAGGGGGACAAAGATGACCATAAATAGATTCGCATCAGTAGAGGTTTAGGCCTTTCCAACCAAATGAGTTTTGCTGCAAAAATTAAAGCTCTGTCTTCAAGGCTTTTCTTGATCAAATTCTTTAAAGATATGACATCTCTGGGTGCCAAACACAACATGCCCTAAACACAAAAATGTATTAATACTTGAGGTTTCAGTTTTCAAGATTCTTATACCCTGCTTCCAATCCTTGGCAATTGGTGGTATGGACCTGGTTGGCCACCAGTTGGCCACAGCATCTGACAGGGGCTGAGACCAGACATCATGGCTTGGAATCCCCTGTTGTGTCTCTTTGGGCTTTGATTTCTGTGTCCCACAATGGGCTGGGCTCTCCCACATCAGTCATTAATCAAGAAAATACTGTTTAGTCTGCAGGCCAATGTTATGAAGGAACTCCCTCAAGATTCCCACTTCCCAGACATGTCTAGGTTTGCATCAAGTTAACAGAAGCCACAAGGACAATTGATCCCTAGTTAACTTGACAACCAATGCAACACTATTAAACAATAACCTTTGCTTTCTTATGTATCCAAAACATCTCATATTAATAGCAAATCACAATATAAAATAACCCATTTATCCATCTATCTATTTATTTGTTTTGTTTTTCAAGACAGGGTTTCTTTCTTTCTTCCTTTTTTTTTTTTAAGTTTTTCAAGACAGGGTTTCTCTGTAGCTTTGGAGCCTGTCCTGGCACTCGCTCTGTAGACCAGGCTAACTTCGAAATCCCAGAGATCCACCTGCCTCTGCCTCCCAAGTGCTGGGATTAAAGGCATGCGCCACCACTGCCCAGCAAGGCAAGGTTTCTTACCTGGCAGTGGTGATGCATACCTTTAATCCCACCACTTGGAAGGCAGAGGCAGAGGCAGGTGAATCTCTGTGAGTTTAAGGCCAGCCTGGTCTATAGAATGAGTTCCAGGACATCCAAGGATATACAGAGAACCCTGTTTTAAAACAGAGAGAGAGAGGGAGAGAGAGAGAGAGAGAGAGAGAGAGAGAGAGAGAGAGAGAGAGAGAGAGAGAGGGTTTCTCTGGCTGTCCTGGAACTTACTCTGTAGACCAGGCTGGCCTCAAACTCAGAGATCTGCCTGCTTCTGCCCCCAAGTGCTGGGATTAAAGACACCACCACCATCTGGCCATTTTTTTTTAAATTTTTAAAGTATAAATTTTTTTTGTTGTTTTTTGAGACAGGGTTTTGCTGTAGTTTTAGAGCCTGTCCTGGAACTAGCTCTTGTAGACCAGGCTGGCCTCAAACTCACAGAGATCTGCCTGCCTCTGCTTCTCGAGTGCTGGGATCAAAGGCATGTGCCACCACCGCTTGGCTAAAGAGTAATTTTTTTTACATTTTTTATTGATATTTATTGAGCTCTACATTTTTCTCTACTCCCCTCCCTGTCTCTCCCCTCCCCTCTTCAATCCTCCCCCAAGGTCCCCATGCTCCCAATTTACTCAGGATATCTTCTCTTTTTATACTTTCTTTTTTATATATAATTTATTTAACTTTATTTCATGTGCGTTGGTGTGAAGGTGTCAGATTCCCTGGGACTGGAGTTACAGACAGTTGTGAGCTGCCATGTGGGTGCTGGGAATTGAACCCAGACCCTCTGAAAGAGGAGCCAGTGCTCTTAACCTCTCCAGCCCCTCTTTTTCTACTTTCTACTTCCCATGTAGATTAGATCTATGTAAGTCTCTCTTAGTGTCCATATTGTTGTCTAAGTTCTCTGGGATTGTGGTTTGTAGGCTGGCTTTCTTTGCTTTATGTTATAAAAACACCTATGAGTGAGTACATGTGATAATTGTCTTTCTGTGTCTGGGTTACCTCACTCAAAATAATGTTTTCTAGCTCCATCCATTTTCCTGCAAAATTCAAGATGTTGTTATTTTTTTTTCTGCTGTGTAGTACTCCATTTTGTAAATGTACCACATTTTCCTTATCCATTCTTCGGTCAAAGGGCATTTAGGTTGTTTCCAGTTTCTGGCTATGACAAACAAAGCTGCTATAAACATAGTTGAGCACATGTCCTTGTGGCACAATTGCTGGATATATACCCAAAAGTAGTATTACTGGGTCTTTTTTTTTTTTTTTTTTTTTTTTGGTTTTTTTGAGACAGGGTTTCTCTGCAGCTTTGGAGCCTGTCCTAGAACTAGCTCTTGTAGACCAGGCTGGTCTCGAACTCACAGAGATCCGCCTGCCTCTGCCTCCCGAGTGCTGGGATTAAAGGCGTGTGCCACCACCGCCCGGCCCTATTACTGGGTCTTGAGGAAGGTTGTTTCCTAATTTTCTGAGAAATCGCCACACTGACATCCATAGGGGTTGTACCAGCTTGCATTCCCACCAGCAATGCAGAAGTGTTCCCTTTTCCCCATAACCTCTCCAGCATAAGTTGTCATCAGTGTTTTTGATCTTGGCCATTCTTACAGGTGTAAGATGGAATCTCAGAGTTGTTTTGATTTGCATTTCTCTGATGACTCAGGATGTTGAACATTTCCTTAAGTGTCTTTCAGCCATTTTAGATTCCTCTGTTGAGAGTTCTCTGTTTAGATTTCTACTCCATTTTTTTAATTGGGTTATGTGATCTTTTGGTGTCCAATTTCTTGAGTCCTTTTATAGTTTGGAGATCAGACCTCTGTTTGATGTGGGGTTAGTGAAGATCTTTTCCCATTCTGTAGGCTGTCGTTTTGTCTTATTGACTGTGTCCTTTGCTTTACAGAAGCTTTCCAGTTTCAGGAGGTCCCATTTATTAATTGTTTCTCTCAGTGTCTGTGCTGCTGGGGTTTTATTTAGGAAGTGGTTCCCTGTGCCAATGCATTCAATTGTACTTCCCAAAATTTTTATAGTTTTATTGAGATTATAATCACAACATTTCTCCCTCACTTTTTCCCCCTTCAAACCCCACTCACATAGAGCCCTCCCTTTGTTCTCCTTCAAATGCATGGCCTTTTCTTTCATTGTTATTGCATCCTATATACTCCTAGAGAAACCTTCGTCGCTGCATATAATACTGCTTGAATATATTCTTCTTATCCCCACAGATAAGTGTAGTCTTCACCCCTGCCCCCAAGGAAATGTCTCTTTACAGTAGCTGGACACTATCACAGAAAACCACAACCAGTCAAAATGCAGAGCGGGAGAGCCCCACCCCAATGGGCGCACACACGTTCCATATTACAAGAGCGGGAGAGCCCCACCCCAATGGGCGCACACATGTTCCATATTACAAGAGCGGGAGAGCCCCATCCCAATGGGCGCACACACGTTCCATATTACAAGTCCTCGTCTTTAAAGATTCACTGTAACAGCTCAGCCTCCTCGAAACACTCAAAATCACTTTCAAAGTTCAAAGCATCTCGAAGAAGAAGGAATCAAACCATAGTCACAATTAAATCAAAGCCAAACCGAAATCCAACAGTATAACACATTCAGAGTCTGATGGTGGGGACCCACCCACAATCCTCTGGGCTCCAGAATGGCCTTAGCAACTCCACCTCTCCAGCTCTGCCAACCAAAGCACGCACTCCCATGTGCATATGTATGTGTGTTTGTATGCAGATATATATGTCTATGTGTATATGTGTGTATATATGTATGTATATACTTTCATAAACACAGGTATCGTTAGTTTTTTGAGGCATGGTTACTCTTTGTAGTTCTTGCTGACCTAGAACTTGTTGTGTAGATCAGGCTAGCCTTGAACTCACAGCGATCTACTTGTCTCTCCCTCCCCCATGGAGGGATTAAAGACAACATGCACCACCGCAGCCAGATCCCTATGTATTCTTTTTTATTTTCTTTAGATTTATTAGTCTTATTTTTAATGTGTGTAAATGTTTTACCCACATGTATGTCTGTGCACCACATACAATCCTAGTGCCCTCAGAGGTCAGATAATGTCAGATCTCCTAGAACTGGAGTTACAGACATTTGTCAATGGTGTGGGGGACTGGGAATTGAACCTAGTTTCTCTGCAAAAACAACAAGTTCTCTGAAATGCTGAAACACCTCTGCAGCCCCCTTGCATCTTAATGATGATAAAATATTTCATGATAAAGACGTAGCTGAAATAAATCTCCTTCTTGGTTGGATTTTATGCTGTTTCCAGCTACTTCCTTTATTGAACTGAATATGGTTGTTCGCTCTTCTAATTACTTGTACAGATTTTTAATATATATCCAGGGGGTATTGAGACAGGGTCTCTCTATGTAGCTCTGGATGTCCTGGAACTAACTCACTACATAGACCAGTCTGGCTTCGAACTCACAGAGATCCACCTGACTCTGCCTGCTGAGTGCTGGGATTAAAGGCATGAGCCACTAAGCCTGGTTTATAACTTTTATTTTTAAATATGTGCCTATATGTGTGTCTATGTGGATATTTGTGCATTGGAACCCTTGGCACAACAGTTACAGGTAGCTGCGAGTTGCTGGATGTGGGCACTGGAAACTGAATTTGGGTCCTTTGCAAGAGCAGCACGTACTCATTCTTAACCACTGAGATATTTCTCTAGTCCCTACTTGTATTATTTTAATGTCTTAACTATGTATCCATTCCTCTGGGTTGGCTATCTTTCTGGGTCCAGGAACCCCGCCGTACCATCCAGAAGTTAAGTGAATTCCTGGGGCACCCCCTGCGGCCAAAAGAGGAAGATGTCATACTGGAGCACTGCAGCTTCTCCTTCATGAGTCAGAGCAGCATGGTCAACTACAGCCTTTTGTCCAAGGAGATCATAGACCAAAGCAAGGGCAAGTTCCTGAGGAAAGGTAGGCCTCTCTCCCAGGCTCCATTCAAATGCCCAGGGCCCATTCTGGGACCAGTCAACCCTCATCTTTTGTTCTTTTTTTTTTTTGGTTTTTTGAGACAGGGTTTTTCTCTAGCTTTGGAGTCTGTCCTGGAACTAGCTCTATAGACCAGGCTGGCCTCGAACTCACAGAGATCGTTATGCGTCTGCCTCCCGAGCGCAGGGATTACAGGTGTGCGCCACTGTGCCTGGCCTCCTATCTTTTGTATCTGATGACAGCCCCCAAGTCTACCCTGTCAACTTGCTTTCCATGGCCTTCCTCATGTCTCAGCAGCATCAGTGATGCCATTCTCCTCTGGTGGTGCCTTCACAGGAGTCTCTTTTTGGCCTCAGGCTACAGCTCTGTCTCAAACCTCTCCTCCCAGAGCCCACCTGACTTTTTAGAAACCTCTCAGAAAATGCCTCAACTCCATCTCTGCCAACTCTTCCAAAAGAAACTGACCTTCACTATTATAATAGGCAGTATGTTCTAGCATTGCCTAAGTCAAGCCCCACCCAACCAGTTCTGAAGAGTGGGTTGTGGAAAAGGTCTTTATCTACCTGAGTATCTGTGAATTACTTGAATGTAGAAAGAAGGAGGGGTCTGTGGGGTCCCCATGGCAACTAAAAGTATACCTTGCTATTGTTTGTGATAAAACCCCTGGGTACACCAGAATCTCTTGCCTTTTTTAAAAAATTATTTATTTATTTATTTCATGTGTATTTTGTTTGTATTCTGCCTGCATGTACATCTCTGTGAGGGTGTCTGGTTATCTGGAGCTGGAGTTAGAAACAGTTATGAGCTGATATGTGGGTGCTGGGAATTGAGCCTGGGTCCTCCGGAAGAGCAGTTAGTGCTCTTAACCATTGAGTCATCTCTCCAGCCCCCAACCTCTTGCCTTTCTTAACAGTCAGAAGAATTAGAGCTGCCCTCACAGTCTCCAACAAGACAAATCCTTAGGGCAGATCTTTTATATATATATATATATATATATATATATATATTTATTTATTTATTTATTTATTGAGCTCTATATTTTTCTCTGCTCCCCTCCCTGCCTCTCCCCTCCCTCCTTATCTTCCCCCAATGTCCCCACGCTCCCAATTTACTCAGGAGATCTTGTCTTTTTATACTTTCTACTTGCCATGTAGATTATATCTATGTGAGTCTCTCTTAGTGTCCGCATTGTTGTCTAAGTTCTCTGGGATTGTGGTTTGTAGGCTGGCTTTCTTTGCTTTATGTTTAAAAACCACCTATGAGTGAGTACGTGTGATAATTGTCTTTCTGTGTCTGGGTTACCTCACTCAAAATAACGCTTTCTAGTTCCATCCATTTTCCTGCAAAATTCAAGCTGTCGTTATTTTTTTTCTGCTGTGTAGTACTCCATTGTGTAAATGTACCACATTTTCCTTATCCATTCTTCAGTCGAGGGGCATTTAGGTTGTTTCCAGGTTCTGGCTATGACAAACAAAGCTGCTATGAACATAGTTGAGCACATGTCCTTGTGGCACGACTGAGCATCCTTTGGATATATACCCAAAAGTGGTATTACTGGGTCTTGAGGAAGGTTGTTTCCTAATTTTCTGAGAAATCGCCACACTGACATCCAAAGGGGCTGTACTAGCTTGCGTTCCCACCAGCAATGCAGAAGTGTTCCCTTTTCCCCATAACCTCTCCAGCATAAGTTGTCATCAGTGTTTTTGATCTTGGCCATTCTTACAGGTATAAGATGGAATCTCAGAGTTGTTTTGATTTGCATTTCTCTGATGACTAAGGATGTTGAACATTTCCTTAAATATCTTTCAGCCATTTTAGATTCCTCTGTTGAAAGTTCTCTGTTTAGGTCTCTACTCCATTTTTTTTTTTGTTGGGTTATGTGATCTTTTGGTGTCCAATTTCTTGAGTTCTTTGTATATTTTGGAGATCAGACCTCTGTCTGATGTGGGGTTAGTGAAGATCTTTTCCCATTCTGTAGGCTGTCGTTTTGTCTTGTTGACCGTGTCCTTTGCTTTACAGAAGCTTTTCAGTTTCAGGAGGTCCCATTTATTAATTGTTTCTCTCAGTGTCTGTGCTGTTGGGGTTCTATTTAGGAAGTGGTTCCCTGTGCCAGTATGTTCAAGTGTACTTCCCACTTTCTCTTCTATAAGGTTCAGTGTGGCTGGCTTTATGTTGAGGTCTTTGATCTATTTGGACTTGAGTTTTGTGCATGGTGATAGATCTGGGTCTATTTTCATTTTTCTACATGTTGATATTCAGTTACGCCAGCACCATTGTTAAATATGCTTTCTTTTTTCCATTTGATATTTTTTGTTTCTTTATCAAAGATCAGGTATTCGAAGATGTGTGGATTGATATCCCGGGTCTTCTATTCGGTTCCATTGGTCTTAGGGCAGATCTTAAAGGTGCACATGAACCCAGGCACTGGCCTCCAGCCCCCAACTAAATGTGGCTTCAGGATAGGGCAGCCGTGGGTGCTCATGACCACATCCTGTTGTAAGGTGGCCACTTGTTTGTTTCCCTGCTGCTCAGCAGCTCAGACCCAAAATAATCACACTGAAACCATATTATTTAAATCGCTGCTTAGCCCATTAGCTCTAGCTTCTTATTGGCTAACTCTAACATCTTTATTTAACCCATCTGCATTAATTGTGTACCACCACAAGGTCGTAGCCTACCAGTAAAGTTTCGGCATGTCTGTCTCTGGGGGCTCCATGGTTTCTCCTTCACTCTTCTTTTTCCCAGCATTCAGTTTAGTTTTCCCCGCCTACCTAAATTCTGCCCTATCAACAGGCCAAGGCAGTTTCTTTATTCACCAATGGTATTTACAGCATACAAGGGGAATCCCACATCAATATCCCTTGGCTGCCACGCAAAGCACGCAGACCAGGAGGTTCTCACCCAGCCCTGGAGACCAGAACAAGGGGTTCTTGTGCCATGCTCCCTCTGGAGGCCCCTTCCTGCCTCTTTTACTCCTATGGCTCCAGTGCTCCCAATTTCTGGTTATGTCACTTTCGACTCTACTCCCATACTTGATGATGACACCATCACTAGGTTAGGCCACTCTTATCCACTCTTAACCCACTTCCAAATCAAGTCATGTTCCCAGGTGTCAGGTGGGAGGTGCACATGCCTCCTACATGACATAATCCAAAGTATGGGCATGGAGAAACAGTGGTCAGACTCTCAGGGGTTGGCTTGTGGTGTATTCTTGATGTCCTCTCTCCCTGTCGGACTCATGCCATCTGCCCTTACTCTGCCAGGTGTTATGGGGGACTGGAGGGAACACTTTACTCCTGAGCTGGATAAGAAGTTCAACGCTGTCTACCAGTCCAAGATGGGTGACTCTGGTCTCTGCCTCCCCTGGACCATGGACTGACCCTTCTGACCCGTCTGGCCTATTTGCATGGACCTGTCCTCCTACTGTGCTATGCCCCTGATCTAGCAATAAAAGCTCAGGACCATGCTGTGCAGACTACCCCAGCTCCAGTCTGGATCTGTATACTTTGTACCCTTCACCCTGGGACTCAAGAGAGAAGGGAGATGTACGCCCTCAGGACCCTCTTTTTTCTCTAGAACTTGGGCGTTTACTGGGCTGCCATCCCAAAGTTTTCTTCTGAATCCCCAGACGTGACCTCCCTAGACCTTATAGCCTAGGATCATTCTTTCAGAGAGCAAGAGTAAAGATGTAGACAACAGGGCAGTGCCTATGGGGTTCCCTAGGAGACCAAATCTAAACCAGAGAAGTCAAAGTAAGTATTGGGAACAAACACCAACCAACCCAAGTAATGGAAAAGGTCTTTGCCCACTCACTGGGGCTCCCAGAGTATGTGGGCTGCCTACCAGTATGGCTGCCATCCCAGCCACATGTCCACAGCAGCAAGCTTCTGCTCTGGGAAGGAAGAAGGGTTAGCAGCTCTGGACAGAACTAGGCTCAAGTGGAGCCAGCAAAATCCCTTCTAGTCCTCCCCATGCCAGAGTGCTGCCCATCTGCCTGCACTCCGTGGAATACTCTGATGGCAATATGACAAAGAGCCAGTCCTGGCTTAAAGCCAAGGCGTGCTTTGATCCAAGTGGCTGGCTCTAGTACAGGTTGATTCAGAGCCCCATCCTATTTTCCCTTAGAACCAGTTCTACTAGCTGCCTGCTCACGCACCACAACGAGAACAGCCCCCTCTAGACCCCTGGCCTTGGCTCAGCTATTGGGAAGGGTCCCTGTTTTCTTGCAGGACAGGGCAACATGATGGTGTTCTTTTCCTGCTGCAGGCCGCAGTTCAGCCAACAGGAGTCATGTGACCACACGAGTGAGTCAGGGTGTGAGTGCAGAACTGGAAACGGCACCCCTCTGCCTGTCCCAGTATGGAACACTAAGGCATCCAGATGCCAAGAATCTGAATCCTAGACATTGTGGCACTTGTGCCCAGTGCTCATCCCCAATGATAGCCCACAAGTAGGGAGATGCCAGGTCTGAGGCAGGCTATCAGAGTAATGTGACTGGCCAACTGTCCCCCTCAGAGCCTTGGTGTCAAAAGCCAAGCCTAGCTTGCCTACCTCAGACCAGGAGCCACCAAGAGAGTTGAGAAGAAGGGTACCCTGGAAATGAAATGCAGAGGCAACATGGAGAGGCATGGAAGGAACAAGCCCTGCTTTTCTGTTTTCTTGGGTGAAAACTTAGATGCAGATCCTCATGAGGCTTGCCAGTCCAGCTTAGAGGCCAGAATGACTAAACTCCAATGTTCATGGGTAAGAGGCACCCCAGGGGTGGGGTATCAGGCATACAGAACAGGGACTGCCTGCAAAGGGGAACAAGGATGGCCTGCAGCACTGGAGACTGAAGCCAGGGATTCACACATGTTAAGCAAGAATCCTATAACTTCTGGGTGTTCACATGCCTTTAATCCCTGCATTCAGAAAGCAGAGGCGGATGAATCTGCTTTGAGTTCAAGGCAAGCCAGGTCTACATAGTGAGTTCCAAACTAGACAAAGCCACATAGTGATACCCTGTCTCAGAAAGAAAGAAACAAACAAACAATAGGGGGCTGAAGAGATGGTTCAGCAGTTAAGAGCACTGGCTACTCTTCAAGAGGTCCTGAGTTCAATTCCCAGCAACCGCATGGTGTCTCACAACCACCTATAGTGGGATCTGATGCCCTCTTCTGGCTTGCAGGCATACATGCAGATAGAGCACTCACATACAAAAAAATAAAAAATCTTTAAACAGAAGTTTGTGGGTTTGAACAGCAAATATCTATGTATCTCCACCCAGACAAGGACGGAACTAGCATTTCTCTCACCCTGTGCTGTGGGGTGTTCACAGAGAAGACTGTTAGAACATGGATTTGAGCCAATACAAAAAAAAAAAGCCAATACGAAGTCTCTATTAACTGGCTGGCGATTACACTGGCTGTTTGGGATCCCAGTGTGGCACTGAGCCTTTCTCGGGGTGAGTTTTCAAGCACATAAACCATGTTTTGGGTTGACACACTTCAATTAACAAGCACAGTTAGCCAGAAGTGGAACTACAGACGTCAAAAAGCAAGGTTAGTACACTTTGAAACTTTCCCAGAACTTTGGACTTTGATGGATTAGGTCTTTGTTTTCATCTTGGCAGGTGGTGCTGTCTACATGCTGAGTTTTATGGCCTGATTGGCACTTTCATCATTGAGTCAGTTGTGATAAGGTCTGGGGCCTGTTGTGTCTGTGGGTCTCTCAAGCTCCCAATACTTTGTTTCCCATCCTTCACATGACCTGAATCCCATAGGTCCTCCCATCCTTCACGTGACCTGAATCCCATGGGTCCACCCCACTCCTGATTTCTTTGATGCAACCTTACATGTCACATACTACAGAGCCCTTTGTATGTGTTTATGTGTGTGCACGTGCATATAAGTATGTATGCATTGTATGTCCATGTCTATGGAGACTAGAGGTTATCTTAATCAGTTTCCACTTTTTTAAGGTAAGTTTTTTTTAAAAATGTTTTATTTATTTGTTTGTTTATGGGTATATATGGGTGTGTCAGTGCTTGTGAAGGCCAGAAAAGGGTGTCAGATTCCCTGGAGCTGGAGTTACAGGCAGTTATGAGATGCTTAACTTGGGTGCCAGGAACTGAACTTGAGTCCTCTGAAAGAGCAGCAAGTGCTCTTAACTGCTAAGCCATTTCTTAGCTTCTCCATTTTATTTTTTGAGACAGGGTCTCTTACTGAACCTGGAGTTCCATGGCCAGGTTCTGGTTGTCTCTACCAGGGCTGAACTTGCAAACGCACACAAGGACACCTGGATTTTTACACAAGTTCCAAGGATCCAAGCTATAGTCCTTATGGTGTAGGAGGGTCTTCTATTTGTGTTATTGCCCTCATTGGTTAAATAAAGAAAACTGCCATGGCCTTTTGATAGGGCAGCCCTTAGGTGGGCGGAGTAGATAGAAGGGAATGCTGTGAGAGAGAAGGCAGTGGAGCGGACGCCATGCTTCTCCAGCACAAGATGGACACTGGTTAGACTCATGCCGGTAAACCACGACTCATGGTGACACACAGATTATTAGAAATGGGTTAAACAAATATGTGAGAGTTAGCCAATAAGAGGCTAGAGCGAATGGGCCAGGCAGTATTTCAATGAATACAGTTTCCGTGTAATTATTTCGGGTACACACCGGGAGCCGGATGGCACAAGGGGCCCTGGGCCGGGAACGCAGCCCGAACCCCTCATTACTACAGATTGGCGCCTCAACGTGGACTGAATCCACTTAAAAACCTGAGATGTCTTAAAAAAGAGAGTTTAACACAGCTTTTTGCTGTTTGCGTGCTGCCGAGAGATTTCCTGACTCGGCAATACAAAATAGCAGAAAAAAGGTGCGTGGTTTTAAAACGCGGCTTCCTGGGCCCTGCCGCCAGTGCAAACTCCGGCTATGGAGCATTTGTGGGCCCGGATGTTTGTGTGTCCGCTTGGGATCGGAAAGAAAGTAGCTGAGACCATGCCGTGGCTCAGCTCTTCCTGCCTGGGCAGACGGCGGGATCAGCCTTAGTCAGGCAGGAGAGCATGGTGGATTTCTGCAGCCATACATAGATGTTTTGCGCGCTGCCCTACCTCTGTGGCTAAGAGTCTGTCTTTAGTTGTAAAATGGGGGCTTGAGGCTGGGGTTGAGGCTATCCATGGCAAACTCCACACACTCAACTAACATCCCAGTTTTCATCCTTACGGTGAGGGGTAGAGCTCTCTCTTGCACTGGCCTTCAAGCCCCAGTGCCCATCTGCAAATTGAGGTCAATTGACCTATGTAAGAGAGATAGAAGCTTCACCTAGACCCTGCAAAGAATACGCTCCTCTCTATATCCGGATGCTTTTGTTGGGATAAACCCCACAGAGTAGACCAACCCAAGTGTGACTGGGAGAGTCTTGCAAAGAGGCTTCAACAGCAAAGCAGCTGAAGACTGGGGCCCTTCCCACATGCACACTCAGACACATGGTAAAACAACACACACATGCATATTTGTATGCGCGCAGACACGTGCCTAAACACACGTAACCTAGAGTCTGGGCTTTGCAGCCTGTGAGTCAGCCTGGAAGGCCCAGCTCAAAACTCTGCTGTGTTTTCTCGGCTAAATTGCTTCACTTCTCTGAATTCAGCTCCCCTTCCATGAAATGCACTCACAGTAGGCCACGATGTGGTGTTGGTTTGAGAATTCAACACGGTGTTGTTTAAGCAAAAGCTTTGAATACTGAGAAAGGAGGAATACTCTACAGTGTGCAGGCGGGTGAGATCTGGTGAGAGGAGGAGGGGAAAAGAGAGGTAGAAGGGACAGGAGAAGGAGTGGAGAGGACACACCCCCAGGGCCAGCTGACTGCCCACCAGTGGGGGGGTCCACCAGCAGAAGGACAGGCGAGGGGCGGCAGGTGGCGAAGGGAACAGCTTTGCTCACAGCTCTTATGTGATTGGCCCGGCTGCGTGGGGCTTGTCTGACGGCTCTGCAGCCCCCACACCAATTACCAGCACTTAGTCACAGGTTCCTGCCCGCACTTCCTCTCGGCAGCAGGAGAAAGAACAGCCTTGATGGGGCTAGTCCTTCCCACCCCCTCCATCCTGCCTAGCCTAGCACGGATAAGGAAGAGAATGGGCTGCAATCCAACAAGGCAGAGCTTGGTCCCCGAGGCCCGGCAGGCTCTAGAGGAGGGGGCAGACTGAGCTGGGAGCCGTGTAGAACACAAAGGATGGAGCTTTGGCCGTTCCTTCAGACGAAGATACCGGTACCCCATACCAGACCTCCTACTTTATATGTCATGTCAGAGGGCTTGACAGGTCATGCTGAAGCATGGGGCTCATAAGGAACATGGATGGGTCCTCTCAATCAATTCTGTAAGTCAGTAGTCTTGCCTGACCAGCTGTGTGGCTCTGCCTCAGGTCTTTCCTCTACCAGCAATGACATCAGCCAGGGCTGAATCTTAGCTGGCTGGGAGAAGGGGACCACAATGGGTACCCTGAGACCATTTGCCCATTTAGCCATGTAGCTACTGCAGGATAGGAGCCAATTGGGCCAGGGACTTATTCTCGTGACATAGGCCATGGGCTGTTCCTGGCCTGGTAGCCCCTTAGACTAACATATCAACTGAGCAGACTGTGGGGGGGGGTTGGTTTTTGAGACAGGGTTTTTCTGTGTAGTTCTGACTATTCTGGAATTCGCTCTGTAGACAAAGTTGGACTTGAACTCACAGAGATCTGCCTGCCTCTCCCGGAATCAATGGCATGCACCCCCCCCCCAGCATTTGTTTTGTTTTTCAGACAGGGCCTCACTATGTAGCTATGCTGACCTAGAATTTACAGAAATATAGACCAGTCTGGCCTTGAGCTTACAGAAATCCACTGCAGCGCACACCACCTGTCTGTGCTCTATGCGCTACCATGCAGTTCGCAAGCTTTGGGCAAGGGGCTAGAGGTTGAAACACAGAAAGACAGACAGAGACACGGACCTCTAGTCACTGGTAAGAAGCCCTTTATTCAATAGCACCGTGGAGACTTATATACCCAACAGTCAGGTGGGCCAACAGGTGAAAACCTTATCCTCTGATCCTCAAGGCAACACGTGCTCGTGAAGCTGAGCTGGTAAACAATTATGACACAGCTTTCAGTAACTCAAATCAGAAGGAAAGGAAAGATCTCTAGCAGGGAAGAGCAGCTGGAGGCCAGGACTCCAAATGGTCCCAACAATCTACCACCTCTGCTGAGTGCTGCGGCCACTTAGCATGGTATTTTTATGACCTAGCTATGGAAGCTATATTGGACCCCAACTCCACCCAAGTTAAAAAAGACAGAATGTAAGCCTACCTCTCAATGGAATAAACTCAAAGCCCTGTTAAGCAGCCTTACTCAACTATGGCAGACAAAGAGCAAGGATCAGACCACCTCAGATGGAGAGGCATCCGGTCAAATGCTGTTAAAAGTCCACAGGTGTTAAAAGCTAGAGCTAGTCAGCTTGACAAGCAGCCGCCTCCAAGCCTGCAGAGGAGCGGCTGGTCCCACAGAATGCCGGAGTCCATCTCCAGAGTTGGGGCCAGTGGGGCGGGCTGTGGGGCTCTTGGCCACTGGAGGTCTCCCAGTTTAGCTGATTTGGAAACTTCACCCAAGGCCCTAGAATCAATTCCCATGCTGGATGCTCAAGACTGAGGCTCCAATTTAAGTAGGGAGATTCTGAACATCTGGGAACACATTCTGGCTGCCTTCTCGGGGGTTCGTTTCACGCAAGCGCCTTTGGATTACAAAAATCATACGGTGCATACTTTTCATGTAGTAAAAGGCGTGTAAATAGGAACTTTGCAAAGCAAGTCACTCCACCTGTCTGAGTCTTGGTTTCTTTGTGGAGCGAGAGCCTGGCACCCGCTCTCAAGTTCCTCCAGTGCTAAAGGACACTCACCTCCTCCTTGCTTTGTGACCTGAGGATTGATGCTTCTCTAGAAAGGCCGACTCTCAGGACTGTTCCTTCCTCACCTCTCCAGCCAGCAGCCATCCAAAGCCCACTACACTGACTCTCCTACCTGCATAACGCCCGCCACATTCTCTGCCACCTGCTGCTGCTAGGATTCCAGGCCCCTTGGCTTCACCAAAGAACTCGGGCAAGATTTCTAGGAGCCATCACTTGCACTGTGGGGTCTGGGTCAGACCAGGGGTAACACTCTGGACCCACAGTCTCCCCACCCTGCTGGGGCTCTACTTCCCCATATATCCATGGATAATACATTTGTCTGGTGTCCTTTCTATCCCCAAAGAGACCACAATCCGCTGGCCCTTTCAGAATCGTAGCCAGGTTACCATGGTGATGCCTATTATCTGGGCTTAACGGGAGATGAATCAGTAACTAAAAATAACCCCAGAGTGGATAGAGAGATTGATAGGTGGGTGGGTCTGATTCAGGATTGGGACAATTTGTTTTTCTCAGACAAGATAATTGAGAGGAAATCTCAATTAGAAATCCACCCCCACTCAGACAGGTGGAAGCTGCCCTCAGCCAACAGCTTGTGGCACATGGAGAATCCTGAGTGCCAGCCAAAGTCACACAGGGCTGCTCTTCCCTCCCAACACATCAGCAGATATTAACTGAGAGGCCCACGGTCCTTACTGCTGTGGGTGACCTGATGAGCCTGGTTTCAGGGACAGTCCCACCAGATCCCCTGAAGCAAGAAAGGCACGAGGAGGTGAGGAGGAGGGGATACTTTATTACACCCAAAGCCACCTCCCGCAGACCCTGTAGGCTCCAGGGTCTCTCAGGTGTGCGCACAGGTGGGAGTGACACCACACAGGACAGAGAAATCTATGGGGACAAGGTGGCTAGGCCTAGGCATCCTCAAGGGTTGGGGTGCTGCCTCTCCCCACAGGATCAAATGATAAGAATCTCCATTTCCAGCACCCCTTCACCCAGGGAGGCACTCCATAGCTGGGCCATCAGGGCCCCTCCAGTTCTCTCAGCAAACCCTGCTCCATGCCTGTTGGGTGCAGGGAGGAGCAGGCACGGGGGAAGCTGCTGATTTCTGTTACTCCATGAGGCCTGAATTTCTTCATCTTGGGGAGTAGGCCACCAACCAGACCAGCAGCAGAACACAGGAGTAGAGGGCTGGGGCCTGGCTAGACGGTAAGTTTCTGAGGGGTCTCTGGAGGCTCAGGAGGTGCTGCGGATGGACATGTTGCTCAGGGCCCCTCGCCTGGCACCCTCATGGTGCTGAGCTGGGACCGGCCCCTCCGGTTTGGACACCAAGGCTGCGCGGAGGCAGTTCCTTGTGGCTGTAGTACTCAACCACCTGCTTGGGCACCTCGGCCAACACACACTTGGCCAGTGCTGCAGGGGACGCCTGGGTTCAGAGACAGTATGGTTACCTCTGAGGGCCTTCTATATCCTCATCCCCCCCTTTGTGGGTCACAGTCCCAGGACTCGGATCTACTTAAGGGAATGTGACTTGGCAGTCAGCTGAGCGTCTACTAAAGACACAGACTGAAAATGCTACCAGCAAGCCCCTAGGGTCCTCTAGCAACCCCTGATGGAGGTGCCCACACTGTCCCCAGGACGTCTGTGCTGGGGCCCCATCCAATCTTTTCATTTCTCCCAGCACAACAGGAAGCGGCACAAGTGAAATGGGGCCAGGTATCAACCCTCATGAAAACTTGCAATGTGCATGTGGAAGAAATCCATGTGATGTTTTTCCTGTGGAGCCGGCGTGGGGAGCTGTGTGCCAGGTCCACGGAACCCCTACTACTCTCTCTGTGTCATCGATTTTAGGGTCAGAAGCTCACTGCTCAGGTACTTATCAGGGTAGAGAAAAAGACTGACTAGGAAGCCATCCCCAGGGGCTGCTCTTTGGCTGGACACAACCAGGGTAGGGCCGTGTCCTGAGCAGGAAGTCATGTATGCATGGAGCAGTGGTACCACCCCCAGGACCCAACCCTCAATGCCATCCCCCTTCCAGCCACTTACATTCTTGAGCTCACGGAAGGGCACAAACTGAACGATGTCACGGAGTGCAGGCTCACCACGTGGGGAGCGCAGGACTCCATCATCCCCGTCTAGGATCTGCATATCGGTGAAGTCTGCGTTGCCCACCCCAACGATGATGACAGACATGGGCAGGTGGGAGGCGCGTACAATGGCCTCTCGCGTGTCTGACATGTCAGTTACCACACCGTCCGTCAGGATCAGCAGTATATAGTATTGCTGAAGGCAAAGGGAGAAGCGGGGTGGGTCTCTGGGTCTTCTCCGAGCCACACAGCCAGTTCCAGCCCCCACTAAGAGGAGAACCCTCAGTGCCCAGGGTTTTCTAAGACTATTTCCCCTGAAGCACACAAAATACTCAACACAGTCCTAAAGATAGATTCTGATTGGTCCTATGCAGAGTGAAGTTCAATGCTCCAGCCATCATTGCCAAATGGCCAGCGACTCCAGGAGGGGCACTGCAGAGTCCGCTTTGCAGACAAGGCCACCAAAGCAAGGCCTAAACCAAGTCTCACACCAGAGGACTCCTGAATGGAGAGGGCTCCAACGCCCTGACACCAGGGTGCCCAGCCCATGCTTCAAGAAGGACAAGACTGGGACTTGTTTCAAATAGAAGTTCATCCTTCTTGTCAAGAATACAAACCCAGCCAGGAGTAATGGCACACACCTTTAATCCCAGCACTAGGGATGCAGAGGCAGGCATCTCCAAATTCCAGGCCAGTCAGGAATATATAGAGAGACCCTGTCTTAAACAAACAACAGCCAGGGCTATCCAGAGAAACCCTGTCTCAAAATACCAAGCAACCAACAAACAAACAAACCCCACGATCATTTTCTTTTTGTTTTTTGTTTGTTTGTTTTGTTTTTCAAGACAGGGTTTTTCTGTAGCTTTGGAGCCTGTCCTGGAACTAGCTCTTGTAGACCAGGCTGGTCTCTAACTCACAGAGATCCACCTGCCTCTGCCTCCCGAGTGCTGGGATTAAATGAGTGCATCACCCACTGCCCGGCGCGAAGGCATTTTCTTAAAAACTTAGATGACTTAGCTGGGCGGTGGTGGCGCACTCCTTTAATCT
>PVIU01001400.1:161991-217275 GCA_004026605.1 Ondatra zibethicus
ACAAAAAAAAAAAAAAAAAAAAAAAAAAAAAAAAAAAAAAAAAAAAAAAAAAAAAAAAAAAACTTGGACGACAGAACTGGAGAGATGACTTCATGATTAAGAGCACTGACTTCTCATACAGAGAACCAGGGTTTGATACTTAGCACCCACGCAGGGGCTCACAACTATCTATAACTCCAGTTCCAGTGGATCCTACATCCTTCTTCTAGCCTCTGTGGGCATGTGGTGCAGACATACATGCAGACAAAACATTCATACATGTACAATAAACATTACAAAAAATGTTTAAAAACCTAGACATTTTTTAAACAAACAAAAAATGTTTAACTCCTATGAAACTGTAACTCCAGTTTCATAGGATCTGATGCCCTCTGACTTCTGTGCACCAGGCACACACTTGGTGCAAAGACTTACATTTAGGCAAAACTCATAAAGTTTAAAAAAGCAGAAGCTATAAAAGAAAAAACTATGTGAGGCAGGTGGATCTCTGAGTTTGAGGCTTACAAAGTGAGTTCTGGGACAACCAGAGCTACACATAGGGAAAGGAAAGGAAAGGAAAGGAAAGGAAAGGAAAGGAAAGAAAGAAAGAAAGAAAGAAAGAAAGAAAGAAAGAAAGAAAGAAAGAAAGAAAGAAAGAAAGAAAGAAAGTAAGTGTGGTGCTGGCTCACACTTGTAATTCTAGCACTCAAGAGGCTAAGGCAGGAAAACTGCTGCAAGTTCGAGACTAGCCTAGACTACATAGTGAGTTCCGGACCAGCCTGGGTTATAGAGTGAGGGCCTGTCTCAAAAACAAATGAATGCTTTCCTAGGCTGGCAATGAAGTTTCTGCCTACTGTGCAAAAACTGGGCTCAACTCCCCAACACCTAAGAGAAATGAACTTCCTGAAGGTGACACTCATACTGTGGTCGTAAGAGGGTGTGATCTCAGTCATATAAGAAGGTGTTCTCAAATGCTGACATCTGAGGATCAGAGTTACAATCTGCTCCGAAAGAATTCACCAAAAATTAGCCAGCACTGTGGCACACGCTTGATCTCAGCACTCAGGAGGCAGAGGCGAGGGGATTGCTGCAAATCTGAAGCCAGCCTGGTCTCCATAGAAAGTTTCGGGCTAGTCAGGGCTAAATAGCAAGATTTGTCTCAAAGAAACAAACAAATGAAAGCTAAATCTGACTGTAATTGCAGCTCTTGGGTAGTTGAGGTAGCAGAATTGCAAGTTTAAGGCCAGCCTGGACTAAATAACAAGACTTTGTCTCAAACATATATGTGCACGCATGCACACACATACACACACTACATGAATGTGAGTAGAACTGAGGTTTTTTTTTTAAAGCACCTTTCAGTATTTAACAGAGGACAATTAGTGTAAATGAAAGCACTTAAGCAAGCAGGTACAGAATTTCCCTGTGACGTTAAGAAAAGAAATGTTGAAATCAGGGTATTTGCAGAACGTGTGAATGTCCTCAAAAATCTTAGCTCAGTGCTTCTCAGTCTCCCTAAAGCCTCAACCCTTTATTACAGTTCTTCATGTTGTGGTGGCCTCCAGCCATACATTCCTGTTGCTATTTCATAAATGTAATTTTGCTTCTATTAAGAATCATAATGTAAGCTGGGCGGCAGCAACACACGCCTTTAATCCCAGCACTTGGGGGGCAGAGGCAGGTGGATCTCTATTAGTTTGAGGCCAGCCTGGTCTCTACAAGAGCTAGTTCCAGGACAGGCTCTAAAACTACAGAGAAACCTTGTCTTGAAAAACCAAAAAAAAAAAATCATAATGTAAATATCTTGTTTTCCGATGGTGTTAGGCAACCCCTGGGACAGGGTCATTCTACCCCAATGAGGTTGTGACCCACAGGTTGAGAACCACTATCTTAATTGACCAGTTAAAATAGTTACAATCACACATTTTCAGTTGTGTGTAATTTATCACAACAAAATAGTTAAACCCTGCAGACAAGGGCAATGTGGATATTTAAGGAGGAAGTAACATCGGGATACAGTCTCTCAAATGGTTCAGAAGGACACTCAGAACGTACACACACAGAAGGCTGGGAAGGAGGAGAGGATAAAAGGGATCAGGGAAGGGGGAGGGAGAATGGAAGGAAGAGAGGGACAAGCTGGTACACACTAGGAGTCCGTGGAGGACCAGAAGTCATGCGCTAGTCTGCTCGCTTGTAAATATGACTTTCTTTTTCAAAATGAAAAATTAAAAGAAAGCAGTAAGCCAGCTGAGTCTCAGGGCTACATAGAGGGCTATAAAGAGCGGAATATGATCCTAAGCAAAATGCGACAAATGTGCTTTGAGGATGCCTAAAAGAAAATAGACCTGTGGTCCGGTGCAAAGGGACAGGAGGCAGGGGAAACTGAGGTAAACCAGTGTTGGTTCCAGACAGTTGAGGGCTGGCTTTGAAGTGATTAATTCAGTCCTCTGCCCAAAATAAAAGCTGACTGCCTGGGGCTTTGAGAGAGCCACGGCTGAGAAGCTGAGCTCTTCCCTCAACCCGCTCCATTCTGCCTGGCTGGCTTTGCACTGGACGGTGTCCAGATAACTGCTTCCCTGGCTCTTAGCCACTACTACACACACACAGCTAACTGGTTCCACAGCTGGACGCACGCAGCCCCTCCCTCGCCCCCCCCCCTGTCCCCAGTCACCTACAGAGGCCTCCCCTGTCCGCTCTTCAGCTGCTGCCATGCGGGCCACCTTGCAGATGATGGGTGCCACGTTGGTGGGGCCGTAGAGCTGGACCTTAGGCAGGCAGTTCTGGTAGGCCTCGACCACGCCCTGGATTCCTGCAGAGGAGAGAGGAGTGAGCCTGGCCCAATGTACCTCTCCGCCAAAGCCGCCACCAGCTCCTACCTTCACATTCGTCGTCCTCGGGGTTGAAATTGATGGCAAAGTCATGGGACACCTGGATGGGGACAAGAGTCAGCCAGGACCTTCCCAGAATCCACTTGATTCTCACTTACTGGGAGAAGTTGGTTTGTAGTTCTTGGGGCCCATGTGAGAAGATCTCCACGAAGAGAGGAAGCCAAGAAGGAGGCAGACAGACAGACAGACTAATGTTGGGGAATTACTTTAGCACCTGGACCCAACAGTAAC
This sequence comes from Ondatra zibethicus, assembly GCA_004026605.1. Lineage (NCBI taxonomy): Eukaryota > Metazoa > Chordata > Mammalia > Rodentia > Cricetidae > Ondatra > Ondatra zibethicus. The sequence goes on from PVIU01001400.1 coordinate 165,090, forward strand.
GACATATTCAAGGGTACCTTAACCAATAAATCCCCTCTTCTACCATCTTTTTATATGTAAGCGGTTGAACTGTCACTGGGTCTTTCTGGTAGGAGCATGGGTCACGCCTATAGCTCCATCAGTCATCTCGCTGGTCCACAGGCCAGAGTCTCCTCTCTCTCCATCCCCATCCCAAAAGGGAATGGTGGCAACCAGGGTTCTTGTACCCAGAACACCCCTGCCTGGGGAGGTGAAGGCACTAGAAGGCCTAGGCAGATGCTTCGGAGTAGGGGTAGGGCCCCAGCCCAGGGCCCTCTTACCTCATACTTGGGAGGGATCCGGGCTCCAAATCCCAAAGCAGAAAATCTCTTGTCACTGGGAAAGAAGGTGAAGCTGGTAACTCCAGGAGCCTGGCCCCACAGGGGAGTCAAAGTCGACACTGGACAGAGACTAGGAGGCCTGGGCCTTGCTGGGCCAGGAATAGGGAACATGGGCATGCCACATAGGGGACACTGAGGCACTGAGCTCAAAGACCATCATGAGCACAGGCAGGGAAGGGCAGAGTTGACAGTAGAAGACTGGGGACTGAGCCCAGGTTCTTCCCTCCAGGCCTGAAGAACCCGCTTAGGAGTCTTCCTGGCCTGAGCTGGTGAAGGTCATGGACTCTGCTCTCTCCCACAGAGAGGGAGGGCTCCATGGACAGGGAGGGTCATGGTGAGGATATCAGAGCCCAGGCCGCCTGGGTTGGCACTTAGTCTCTGCCTAGCCAGTTACCCCAATCTCCGTGAGTGTGTCTTCTGCTCTATAAAACGGTCTCCAATCAATCTCCAGGTTTGTGTCACAGTGAAGGGGTGTGTGGCCATGTTAGAGACTAACGCATCACCCCTCCCCCGCATCCCCTGAAGGTACCCCCTGCCAGGGTCGGTTGAGATGGTTGTCTGGTAGGTATACTGCCTGCCTCCACTGATTTGTTGCGCAGATGTTCCCACTCTTGCTCGAGCTGAGAGAGAGTTCCCGCTCTCTGGCACATCATGTGTTAATTACCACTTCAGAAAAGCCCCCAAGCCCAACTTGGCCCGGAGAGGTAGGTGGGGTCCCACCTGTCGTAATCCTGGCAGACCTCACCCACTGCCACCAGGGCTCTCAGGTACTCGTTGGGCTGGTAAGGGTTGATGTGGTGGAGGGAGCAGCTGTTCCTTGGGTCACCATTGGAGGCTGTGAAGTCGATGGCTACCTGCAAGGGCCAGGATGATGAACATCATTGCGCATCTGCACTCCCTCCTCCCCTGGACAGACAAAGGGGACCCGAGAGCAGCTTGATGTCAAGAGCCTAGTGCCTCAGTTTCCCCAGCTCTTTGCAAGCTTGACTGTTCACTGGAATTACTCACTAGACCCCAGGAGATGAGGGGGGCTACCCAGACCTTGAAAACCCTAAGTCTTACTCTTGGAATCCCAGGATAGCATCGACCCTCTCCTCTGGGAGAATCTCTGAGCCAAACGCCCCTCAGAAGGACAGGGCCCATGGAAACAACTCTCTCTTCTCAACTACTATGGTCCTGTCTTGGCCTCGTCCCCTCTGGCCTTCTACCTCGCCATCCTCAAGGCCACCTTGGGTGTGGCTCTGTTCAGCAGCCCAGCAGAGCTGTGTCTACGCACAGGCAGCAAAGTCAGTGATGGGCTCCCCTAGACCTTCTGTCCGGCCTACAGCTACCGTCTGTATCCTGCTCAAGGCTAGGCCAGCCGGACTCCGCAGTCCTTGTTAGCCAAGCGCTCACTCCTTCAGGTTTCCTCCTTCAGGTTTTTTGTTTGTTTTCTCCTGTCCCTGTAATTCTGTAGTAGTTAAGACATGGATGCTGCCATGGGAGGGTGGCCCAGGGCTGGTCCTGAACTCCTGCCTCCTATTCCTGATCGTCATAAAGGGGAAGACAGGGAAATGAAGATGAAAACTACATTTTCACTCTCTGTACATGGACTGGGGCTCAGGGGCTGGGCAGTGGTCCTGCTCCGGTGACTGGGGTCAGGGTGGAAGACGAGCCCCATAGACTCACCGTGCAGTGGATCTGGCAGCCACCCATGATGTAATCCAGGAAGGAGTGGACCCTGTGGAGCTTCCAGGCAATGCCATTGGCAAAACCACCCATGATTCATCACCCCACCCGACTCCCAGAAGAGCAGGCCTATGCCACTGGGAGAGGGAGCCTACTTGGCATCTCTCCCCAGACACTGTAGTCTGTGGGAGCATCTTCCTCCTCCCTCAACCTCCCTGGGCATTTCAGGACCTCAGAGCTGTACCTTTGAGGACCACCTGACAACACGGAGAAGCTAATCCCGCCAACCCATCTCCCTAGGGACTTAGGACAGGACCGAGGCTCACCTTCAGGTCTGCCAGGACCACCACCCCAGAATTCTTGTAATTGCGCTTCTTCTGTTTGTACTTGGCATTCACACAGTCCCACTGGGCCTGGGTCAGGGATAGGGACAGGCAGAAACTCCACCCAGAGCAGCAGTATCCAGGCCCCTCCCACAGAGGGGCCAGGAGCCCCGGGAAGTTCCAGCGCTGCTGGAGACCTGACACTCCACAAGACCATATCCAACAGTGTGTACAAGGTCCCTGACCATGGGAGTCAGGAATGGCCTCTGTGGGGACATACCCATCCCACAGGGGAGCAGTCAGGCACATAAAGGAACAGAGAGGAGACATGCAGGTGATACTATGAGTGAGATAGGGGCCCAGGTTAGACCCTGCACACACTGCAGCCTTGGCACCGTGGTCAGCCATAGTCTGAGCCTGTAGATCTTCCTGAGGGACACCAGGGTCCAAGAAGGAGCTCAAGGGAACTCTCCCACCACACCCACCCAGCTACAGAGGGCTAGGCAGGGCCCAGGAAGGGTGCCCTCCCACCTTGACACACAAATGGACATGGTTGCTCACACGGTCACTTGCTTGCAGGCCCCTGTTCAGGTCCCGTGGTGGGTGTCATTGCTCTTTGTCACCATCATGTCTTCTCTGGGGTGGGGTAGAATAACTAGCCTCCCAGAGACCCACTAGAACGAGTCAGAACCTGTGGCCTGAGATGGGCCCGCAACTCACCTGCTCCTCCTCAAAGGCCTTCTGCATCTCTGCGAAGGTGGTGGTGAAGTCGCCGATGAAGTCGTGCTTTCCTCGGGAGTCATAGTCCCAGACCAGGCACTGGGGAGCCCAGGCCTCTCAGTGGACTGTTCCAGAGGACCTGCGGCCCTTCCAGTCCTGGCCAGGCTGACATTTGTCACCTCCCTCCTTGGTCTCCCCTTATCCTATAAGTCCTAACTCTCCCAGGCCTCCGTGGCTCTGGAGGAACTGGACAACCGCCTAAGAGCCATGGTCCTGACCCTGTGGCTGCGTCCCTACTCCCCGCCTGCGCCTACTCTAACCCTGACCCCACTTCCGGTCCGGTCAGCTATTTCATCCCCACCTTCAGAGGCCGTGTCTCCTCGCAGCTGCAGAGTGAATTCAGGGACACCTTGAAGGGCTCCCACACTGGATTAAGGTTATTCTTCACTACCTGTGGACCAGAAAAGACTGACTTGGGTGGGAACCCCAAGGGAGCTAGGGCCCAGGGAACCCTGGTGTCCTTTAGCCAGGGTACAGGGTTCTCAGCGTCCTGACCTAAAACTGCTGCGAAGGGGCCCTTGGGTGGAGGCATGTACCCAGCCCCATGGAAGCTATGGGGTATCGCTAGGTTCAATTCAGGCTCCAAACAGGACTGGGTGTAGCCCAGACCTTCCCGCTCTCCACTCCCTCCACCCCTGACCCTAATAGCTTCTGCCTCACTCCAGCCACTCAGCTGTTTGCTCCTTAAATAGATTCTCTTCACTCAAATTAATTCGTCTCAAAAGGAAACTCATTCCCTGCTCTAACTAAAATCCTGTTTCCCGGCAGGAGGAAGCAGGTACGCCTAAAAATAGGACCGGGGACAACAAAGCTGCCACGCTAAATTTGGGCGGACAGAGAGCCAAGTCCACCCAGCTGTTCTATCCATCGAAAGAGAGTAAGATGTAAAGACGCCACAGTCACATGGTCACCCTCTGTCGTCGTCCCCGTCCCCCCCCCCCCCCCGGCTTTGAGAGGATGCTGGGCCCTTTTCAGGTCACTTCAATTGACCCCTGAAGCCCCTCTGTCATCAGGCAGTGGGCGCCTCACCTCCGTCCTGTACACCAGCTGCTCGCTCCCGTCGTCATTGACCCGATACAACTCTAGGAAGGGGTCCGACTTGCTGAAGAGGTCCTGGAGCAAAGGATGGGCTGGCAAGGGGGCTAGCCGACTTTGGCTAGATGCTGGCTTCATCCTTTGCAGCTCATTGTTTCATCCCCTTACCCCCAGACTCAATTTCCCCAGGCATAAAATAAGTTGCTCCAGTTCCCTGAGAGCCCACTGAGATAAGAACTCACCATCTGGAGCCTTCGCTGAATTCTGATGCACCCACCATGGCCCCAGGTGTGTGTGCACAGCCCCCACCCTGCTCTCCTTCACTCCTGCTGCCTGGTGTCTAAACACCATTCACACCACCCACCCTTGCTTGTTCCAGTTTAAATATCTCAAAAGGGACAGGTACCTATTCAGGGTCAGTTCCCACCCCAGGAGAAGAACCTATGAAGCAGGCTCAGTTCCAGTTCAGGACAGTGACCTCACTGTCCTCCCTGGGCCTCACTCCCCGTCATTAAACATGCGCTCTGCCAGAGGTAGCCATGATGCAATGCAGAGCGAGGCTTTCTGCCCGTCCGGCAGAGCGCATGTGTTTGTGGCTGGGAGGGTGAGGGTGATGACAGCGACGGTTGTAAAATGCAACAGTTAGCAATGAACACGGTGACAGCAGCATGCCAACGGCCCCACGCACAGCCATCAATCATGTCACTTGTTTCTGAAGCGCAGAGGCCCGTGCTGAGCAGGAACTAGCTTTTCACAATGAGCCAGTCTGCAAGGGGCTCAGAGCCCATGCAGTGGATCCTAGCCTCACCTTGTCATCCAGCTTCCTGGCCTGGAAGGAGAGCTCCACGTAGCCATTGTTCCCAGAGATGTCCTCTGCTATCACCTGAGTGTGTTACATGGGATCCGTAGGCTCCAGGTCATGGTCTCATCCTCTTCCCTCAGCTGCCACTTGCCCTGAGGGGGCTCTGGTCTCTCCTAGCAGCTTCACAGCTACAGTTCATCTGAGGCCTTGCTACTCACCTCCCCTCAAGACACCCCTCCCCTAAGCCTTGTGGGAAGAGAAGATCACAGCTCTGGGTCTCACCGTGATAGTGGATTTGCCAGCATTTCTGCCAAATCTCAACAGCAATGGGCGCGTCATTTTCTTCTGGGCCACAATCTGGAAACCAAGGAAGTCGGCAGGGATAAAGGAGGAAGAGGATGGTCCTCAACCCCTGTAGGATCTTACTTCTGCTCTCACTGGATCCCCACCATCCCCTGGGTTCCGGCGGCCTTCCTGTTGATGCCAGAAAGTTCTATTTGGCATCTGTGTGCCATCTCTCATTTCTATCACTCCTGGGCCAACCTATCACCTGCCTGTGGGGTACACACATCACACAGTTAGCATATGTGCAGGGCACCAGAAGCAGATTCATTAGGGCATCCACCCTCAGTCAGGACCTCACTATACAGCTGGCCTTATACCCTTGTAAGTGACTGGTTGAATAGCTCTGAGCCCCACCCTGGATCCCGACTGTCCCAAACAAGTCAGAGTGGCCCTGGGGAGGCAGAAGGAGCACAGTTGACTTTTCTGCACAGGTGTCTGCTTAGAGAGGGCCATTCAGATGTGAACCCCAATGCTCAGTTCCTAGAGAATTCATCTCCCAGCTTGGCCTCCCCTCCTCTCCTGTCCCTGGCACCCTAACTCAATGACGTCTTCACATAGGCCCAGGCTTCACACAGCATATCACCTGTGCAGCAGGGAACAGAGCCAGAGAGGCAAGATTGAGGAAACCCTCTCGGGCAGCAGGCTCTAGTCTGAATAACAGCCCTGCATGCCTCCCTGGAGAAATCCGTGGCTCTGTGTGTGAAGGCCGGGATGGTTCTGTTTACAGGGTAGCTACCACCTTGACCCCCAGCAGAGCTGCCTGCCTCACATTTGCTAGTGGTTGGTGGATACCAAGGGGTGATGGTAAAAAGAGCTAGAGTCGGGACTGGAGAGATGGCTCAGAGGTTAAGAGCACTGGCTGGTTTTCCAGAGGTCCTGAATTCAATTCCTAGCAACCACATGGTGGCTCACACCCATCTGTAATGAGATCTGGTCTCCTCTTCTGGAGTGCAGTATATCCAGCATCCAGAGCACTGTATACATAATAAATAAGTCATTACATCTCTGTAATGAGATCTGGTGTCCTCTTCTGGAGTGCAGTATATCCATCATCCAGAACACTGTATACATAATAAATAAGTCTTAAAAAAAAAAAAAAGAGCTAGAGTCTGTGGTACCTGACAAGTAGCCAAGCTGACTTCAGTGCACAAAGATGTGTTCAAGTGCAGAATCTGTATGTATCCATGCACACGTGGCCATGTACATCTATCTGTGCTCCTGTCACTCAGTCCTGCCTGGACTGTAGTGCACGTGTGCATGTGTTGGAGGTATCTATGACTGTGCCATCTATCTATCCTCCTGTCGCTCAGTCGGAACCTGGAAGGGATTGTGCCCCCACTTCATCTCAGTCTTTGTTATGTAAAATGGGGATGGCAAAAAGATCTAAAGAGAATGAGCCCTGACCAGGCAGTGGCAGGGATGAGTCACACACATGATGTTGGGATGGAGAATCAGACACCCAGAACATCCCATGGGGTTAACACACAGGAAACAGCCAGGGCACTGGCAGAAAAAGGCAGCCTTCAGGGTGACAGAAATGGTCATCTAGTCAGTAGACAGTCACGTGAAACGGTCCATTTCGGTGCCCTCATTGTGTTGTCTACAAACAATTTCTTAATGTAAAGGACATCCTGTGGCAAGCTGAGAAGAGCATGGCACACGGACCAGGGCATACACAGTAACTAGTAGCAGTAAAGTGCTTGTCACATGGACAACAGAGGAGAAAAGGCCAGGACAGTGGCTCCGGGCTGCCAGCGGCGTCCCCGGGGCAGGACAGCCTCATGCACTACTCCCCTTGACCCCAGCTGCAGGGAAAAATATGGAGACTTTGCCCCCGTTGTGGGAACCTCAAACGGTTCTTGCAACACTGCCACTGAGTGATGCAACAGGCTGATGCAGAAAGACTCACAAAGAGAAAAAAGCAAGTTGCAGAACAGTGTGTAGGGTGAGGTGACATGGTTTGGGGAGACAGGGGATGAGAAGGGAGGGAGGAAGAGAGGGAGGAAAGGAGAGATGGAAGGGAGGGAGGAAGGGAGGGGGGAGGGAGGGGAGAGATGAAGAGATTTTTAAGATGGGATCTTCCTATGCTGCCCAGGCTGATGTAGAACTGGTGGTAATCCTCCTTCCTCAGCCTGTTGAGGGCTGGAATTATAGGCAAGAGCCACTACAGGTGTGGTTTCCTCCCTTCCTCCCTCCCTCCCTCCCTCTCTCCCTTCCTTCCTTCCTTCTTGCTTTGAGACGAGATCTCAATAGTTCAGACTGGTGTTGTTTGAGACCTGTCTGATGGTGGCCATGAACTCCGGACCTTCCTGCCTTCAACTCCCCAATGTTAGAATCTCCGGCATACACTACCATGTATGGGAGGGAGTGGATGTGTGTGCATGTATGTGTGCGTGAAGGCCAGAGGAGGACATCAGGTGTCCTGTCCATCACTCTCTGCTTTATTCTCTTGAGACAGAGTCTCTCACTAAACCTGGAGCTAGATTGGTGGTCAGCAAACTAATGACTTTCCTGTCTCCACCCCTCAAAGCTTGTGGGTGTTGGAGATTTGAACTCAAGTCCTCAGATTTGTGCAACAAGAGTTCTTACCAAGTGAGGCATTTCCCCAGGCGCTCTCTCTCTCTCTCTCTCTCTCTCTTTCTCTCTCTCTCTCTCTCCAGTCTCACTAATCTAAGTTGGTTTCAAATTCACCATATAACTGAAGATGACCTTAATTTTTTTTTTTGAGATGGGATCTCTTTATGTAGCCCTGGCTGGGACTCACTATGTAGACCACAGAGTGGTCTTTTGAACTTACAGAGATCCACCTGCTTCTGGTTCCTGAGTGCTGGGATTAAAAATTCGCACCACCACTGCCCAGCAACCTTAACTTTCTGACTCTCACCTCTACTTCTTTTTCTGTGGTATTGGAGACATAAACCCCACGGTAGGCAAACATTCTTTTGAGTGACGTACATTCCTACCTAGCTGTTTTTAAGGAAAAATTGTATAATTATTCATTCATGTGAGAACACTTCTCTGAAATGGGTACAAAGACCCAATGACAGGGCTGGGCAGGGGCTGGAGGGAGACATGCCAGAACAGGCCTACTGGAAACATAGGAGCATATAACCCAGTTCAAAATTACTAAAACTGGTATGGAGTTGCATGCCTATAATTTCAGTGTTGGAGAAATGGAAACAAGAGGATCAGAAATTCAATATCATCTTAGGCTACACAGGGTGTTCAAGCCCAACCTGAGCTATATGACATCCTGTTTACACACACACACACACACACACACACACACACACACACACCATTTATACACATTCCTTTAAAAAAAAACAAATAAACAGACAAAAATCCTAGGAAAGATGGCTTAGCAGGTTGAGAATACTTTCTGCTCTTGCAGAGGACCCAGATTTGGCTCCCAGCACCCACATAAAGGCTCACAACTGTCTGAAACTCTGCTTCCAGAGGCTCTGACACCCACTTTTGATCTCCAAGGACATGGGAGGAACACAGTACACAGACATGGCAGCACCCATGTAAAACACCCATACACATAAAATAAATAAACTGTTAAAAATTGATGAGGGGCCAGGGTTGGCAGCACACAACTTTAATGCCAGCACTTGGGAGACAGAGCCAGGTGGAGTAGCCAGGACTACATAATGAGACTAAAACAAACAACACAACTAGAAAGAAAAAGAGGACATGCTGGAACACTCCCGTAACAGCAGGACCCAGGAGGCTGAGGCAGGAGGGTCTCAACTTCAAAGTCAGCAAACAAACAAGTCCTTTTCAAGAGGAGTAGAGGTGGGCAGGGCCAGCAGCTCCTCCTTCCAGAGTCCCTGAGTGGAGGGCACCGCTGCCCTAGAAGCTACTCCTAACTTCCTCCCTTCCCAGGTAACGGGTACTCACTTGCCCCAGGGTACACTCCATGCCACCCAGGAAGTCGTCATCTTGGCAACTCAGCCCACTAGGCCCGTGGGTGTCATACACCTCAAATCGTAGCTTCTGCACCTCCTCAAAGTAGTAGTCGATAGTGAAGACCTTGGAGAACACGGGATGCAGGCTGCTCTTCACCACCTCAGTTCTGTCCACCTGCAACAAGCCTCATCCTGTGAGCCAACCCCGCAGGTGGGACCTCCCCACAGATCTACCTGGGTTCGCGCCACCTCCCCTCCCACTCATCTGCGCCATTCCAAGCCTGTTTTCCACCGATGGGGCCCATCTCCCACCTGTGTACAGAGGGCTGCGGGCCCAGAAGGGCCACTCCATTGACCAGTGGCACTTCTGTGCCTTGGATAAAGGGACATCCTTTTCCCAGCCAGTCACAGGCTACTGTTTCTCGGTATCCTCTCATCTCGTGCCCATCCCCACATTACATTACAGATGGAAAAAGCGGAGGCTCAGAGACCAGCAGAGTTCTGCCCAAGGACCAATCAGATTCCAGCCCTGGGCAGGGCAAGCCCAATGCAGAGACCTTTCCCTAGCACTTTTTTTTTTTTTTTTTTTTTTTTTGGTTTTTCGAGACAGGGCTTCTCTATAGCTTTGGAGCCTGTCCTGGAACTAGCTCTTGTAGACCAGGCTGGCCTCGAACTCACAGAGATCTGCCGGCCTCTGCCTCCCAAGTGCTGGGATTAAAGGCGTGCACCACCACCGCCCGGCCCTTCTAGGAATTTAAACACATGGTTTGGGGCAGACCCTTAATCTTCAAGGTCAGTGAACCACAAAATATCTAGCCCCAGAGCCTAAAAAAAATACCCGAGATGCCAGAGTAAACATGCAGAGCGAGGTACCACCCCAGGGTGTCTCCCCCTCCACTGCCTAGGTCTTCTGCACACCCTAGGCTCACTGGCTATCCCCACAATAGTCACAGGGTCTGTCTAACACCTTCCCTGGCTCCTCTCCCCTGCTTCCTGCACATGACTGCCACAGCCAAGGGGTGCCCCAGAGCTGATGTTGGGGAGCACTCTAACAGGCTCAAGTCTTTTGTGCCTCTTTCTCACTCCTGAGGTAAAACCAGTACCCCATGGGAGATGGTGACTGAGAAAGGGTTTTGTGCAGCACAGAACATGGGCAAAATCCCTGACACTGGCCCAGAACTAAGAGCTGAGGGCTGATGAAAGCTAGAGACTTCGGGGAAGCACCCTTCCCTGAAGATGCTGGCTACCCTGGGTTTATGGGTGTCCAGTGGAAAAACCCCATGCTGATGGCAGGCACTCACATCTGGGTCGGCAGGGGGCATTAAGGAGTGGGGAGGGGCTTGCTGCCCTCAAGGGTAGCCACTTGCATATAAATTGTGATTTCTCCTAACCAGTGGGGAGACAGGTGACAGGGCTGGGCGACTTGAATCTGAAAGATGGAGTCGCTGTCCAGCCCTGCCCAGCTCCATTCTACCCAACCAGCGAGGTCTAGCGAGCAGCCTTAACACCACTGGCCACACTACTTAAGGTGCCTCTGTTGCATGGGTGAGAAGCGCATAACTATGGCAGCCAATAGAGGGGAGACCCTGTGACCTTAAATAGCCCCTATCCTGCCTCAGGCATTGTCCCTTCTCCCCCACCCCCTCCCCCGTTTCTGAGCCGCACTCCCTCCTGAGCTCATTAGTCTAGCCTGGGCGCTTCCTTCTAGTTCTACAATCCCAGCCTGAGACCCTCTGCTGTACTTCTGAGCACTTTCCACCAAGATCCCTTCCAGCTGCTGCCCTTGTTGCCCCGCCCTTCTCACAGCAGGTGGACACCTCCTCTTTTGCCCTAGTAGCCCCAGTTTGGGAACACCCTTGCCAGCGCCCCAAATCTCAATTCACACTTAGATCTTCAGATGCCCAGCTCCAGGACGCTGGCCGCCCTACCTGTAGCCACTGGCCCTGTGCCTGCTGCAGCAGCACCACGCTGGGGTCAGACTTGGTCAGCGGGTCCCGGTCCAGCAGGTGCCGACAGCTCAGCCGCAGCTCCACCTTCGAAGCGCAGGGTGCAGGCACCACCCCCGGGGCCACCGCGCGCTCCGAGTCCCCGCTCATGCTTCAGGCTCTGCACTCGAACCGGTGGGCGCCGGAGAAATGGTGGCCGGACCAGGCGTGGCCGCGCTCCCCCGCACACCCGCCGGGCGCGGACACACGTGTCTCGGGAGGCCGCCACGGCGTTGGGGCTGTAGGGCGGCGATGCAGCGGGGAAGAGATGGAGGGGACCGCGAAGGGGCGGGGCCGGGGTGGGGCCATAGGAGAAAAGCACAGGGATTAAGCAAAGAGCAGACAACCCGGAGAGCCGCCCCCTTGGAGCTGGGTTTCGATCTCTGCACCGGAGCTAAGAGATAGGGGTCTGGGTTACACGCAAGCTCTGGGATTGTGGTGTCTGTATAGGGTTCATTCGGGGCTGGAGGCTCCGCACTGCTGAAACCTAGACACCGGGTTTGGGTTCAGACAGTCTCCAGTCTCCGAGAGAGGCACAACCCACCCACCCCAGGGTTGCACCAAAGCTCTGCACTCCTCCTAGGATTGTTACCTGAATCAGTGAGCAACTTAGTGGGAGCTCACTGTTTCCCAGGTGCAAGCTGGGAGCAGGAAGGGTGTCCCTATCTCTCAGAATTTGTAGGCCCAAGGTAGAAAATCTATGACTGAGGGTCAGAGAGGGACTAGGAGTGTTCTCCAGCCACTCTTACCACAATCACCCCCAGGTGGAAAGGAAGATTCATTACCTCTCCCTCTGGTACCCTCCCTCTCCTCCCCAGAGGAAGGTGTTGGCTACGACAGAAATCACCTCCCAGCCCATCCATTCTCTTTGCCAATTTCTGCCTAAATATAGGGCAGAGATCTGACCAACAGTCACGGGAGGAGGAGGATAAAGGAGACCAGGAGACGGAGGTGAAGATGGCAGGAGATCCAGGGCAGGGTATGGGTGCCTGTAGGAGTGGAGTAGGCCATGTAAAGCATCAGCAAACAGGACTCCAGAAGATTCTGGGGTCAAAGGGTGTCAATACCAAGACAGGGATACATAGGGTAGTGGGAGGACAGTGTGGGAGGAAGCAACAGTAGCCTTTGGGGAGGTGGGAAACTGACAATGTCTCCTCCACCAGCTTGGCACCTGGGGCATACCCATCCCATTAATCAAGGATCTTCTTCTGGGCTGAGTATATGGGACTCTGGAACCTAACCTCCACTTCCTGTTGCTGCTAAAAGATGCCTGGAAACTAACTCGTCTACTCCCTTCCAGCCTTCCCAGCTGCTCTGTGTCACCCTGCTCCACCACGCAGGACTCTCCCCTACTGAGTCCAGTCTGGGTGGCACTGGGCCTCTCAGCCCTTTGTCTTCCAGATTGGGAGATTCCACCTTTAACCCACTGATTGTTTCTGGGATTGTGATGGTGGCTTTCTGTTTACAGGGACCTATGGTCCTCCCGGAGCCTGGTTCCCTGGGCACCCACCATGCTGGATCAGACCCTCCAACCTCTTGGCCTCTCAGCATGGAATGTGAGCAAAAAGAGTGAGAAACCCAAGCAATGAACCACGCTCCGAGTAGATACCCAGCCCTCTCAAAGGACCAGCAATGCCAGCAGAGCCTCTGCCCTCTTCAGCAGGATCTGAGGCTTGCTGGCCCTTGGGAAGTTCCCAGGTCCCCAGCCAGACTTCTTGCCTTGACATCACCAAGGGTTCACCCCTTTGTTCAGGAGGCTGCTCTATAATTCCTACAACACTAAACTATGGACATGACCAACCATTTCATCTTCAAGGAAGAGGCATCAAGAGTTTAACACATTAGCACGATGAGGTAGATGACTCAGTGCAAGTCAAAAGTGCTTGCTACCAAGCCTGACAACCTCCGAGAGCCGACGTGAGAGGAGAGAATTGAACTCTATGAATACATGCACATGCAGACACACATAGACACACAGGCACACACGGAAGGCGAGATGACTTTACAAAGAAAAAGCTCATTTAAAAAAGGAGGAGCCAACCAGGTGGTGGGAGTGCACACCTTTAATCCCAGCACTCAGGAGGCAGGAGGATCTCTTTAAGTTCGAGGCCAGCCTGGAGGATCTCTTTAAGTTCGAGGCCAGCCTGGTCTACATAGTGAGTCCCAGGACGGCCAAGGCTTTTGCATGAATTCTAATCGGTCTTTTTTTTTCGAGACAGGGTTTCTCTGTAGCTTTGGAGCCTGTCCTGGAACTAGCTCTGTAGACCAGGCTGGCCTCGAACTCGCAGAGATCTGCCTGCCTCTGCCTCCCAAGTGCTGGGATTAAAGGTGTGTGCCACCAGCGCCTGGCCCTAATTGGTCTTAATCATAAAAACCAGGAGTCAGATATTTGGGGGGGGGGGTGAAAGCTGAAAGATCAGAGAAGCAGAGCAGCCGGGCGGTGGTGAACTCACAGAGATTACAGGTGTGTGCCACCGCTGCCTGGCCTCTACGGTTAACTGGTGACTCCCTCCACACTCTGATCCTCAGGCAGGCTTTATTTGTTATTGTATAAACAAAATATCACCACACAAGGCTATATAAGACCTTGTCTTAAAACAAACAAGCAAAAAAGGTTCAAGGGGCTGGAGAAATGGCTCAACAGTTAAAAGCACATACTACTCTTACAAGGGACCTGAATTCAGTTCCAAGCACCCACGTCAGGTGGCTTATCCACCTGTTACTCCATCCATGAGGGGTGTCTGATGCCTCTGGCCTTCTCAGGCACCATCACTCACATGCATATAACGACACAGAGACACAGATCTTTTTTACATACATATAATTAAAAATACAATAAATATCCGGGCAGTGGGGGTGCACACCTTTAATCCCAGCACTTGGGAGGCAGAGGCAGGCAGATCTTTGTGAGTTCAAGGCCAGCCTGGTCTATAAGAGCTAGTTCCAGGACAGGCTCCCAAGCTATAGAGAAACCCTGTCTCGAAAAACAAAAATAAATAAATAAATAAACTTGAAAAAACAGCAACGTGTTCAGGAACTGGTCCAAAGTCACCTGCCTGTCTGAGGGGTTCAGTGCTTCACCCTGAGTCTGGTTGAACATTCCCATCACAAAAGCACAGCTCCGGAACAAGGACAGAGGGTCAGTCAGAGAAAGAGAGCTCAGAGGACTCAAGGAGCTTAGGAGCTGAAATCTCAGACCAAAGGTTTTAATCAACCTCCTGGAAGCTAGCTTGGCGTTTGCTGGCTTCTGGTGGCCCTGACTGCTTTAATAGAGAAACAGACAGAAACTATGGGTGACAAGCTGGTGTTCTTGCAGCCCTGTTCTACTTGATGCTTGGGCCAGTGCCCCTGCCTCAGCGCCAGGTCAAGAGCCCAAGGGCCCGGGAGGATGAGGCACGCCCTGCTTCCCAGCACTAGGTAGCAATGAATTCCTTCTGTTCCTAGCTTCTGTTGCCTCGGGTGTTTCTGCTAGCCAGACACAGGAAATGAGATCTCCCTTCAAGTATATTTTGTTATTACCATACAGGAAATAACACATGTCAGTGCTGAAATGTTAAAACACTGATAACCGAGCAAAAAAAAAATTTTAAATTAAGCACCCAGACATAAACACCATTATTGTTTTATATTTATCCCTCTAGGTTTTTAAATGTAAAAATGTTTCATTAGTTGATGGGGTTTTATTTGGTTGGTTGATTTTTGTAAAGGAAATTTTGTTTTCTTTTTATTTTGTTTTGTATTATGACTCTTTGTAGTCTTGGTCTCCCAAGTGCTGGAATTAAATGTGTGCACCACCATGCCTAAGGGTTTTCTTTTTAAAATATTTTAAAATTTTATGTGTATGAGTGTTTGCTGGTTTGTGTATATGTATGTGCACCATCTATGTCTAGTGTCCTTGGAGGCTGGAAGAGTATATTGATCCCCTAGAACTGGAGTCACAAACAGTTGTGAGTCGCCATGTGGGTGCTGGGGAATGAACCCAGGTCCTCTGCAAGAGAAGCTATTGGGGCTGAAGAGATGGCTCAGGAGACCTTGTCTAGAGGACACACAGCCATTGGTAACTCCACTCCCAGGGTATCCGATGCTCTCTCTGGCCTCCTCGAGCTCTCTCCTATGTAGCGTACAGACACACATGCACGCAAAACACTGATACACATAAAATAAATTTTAAAAATTAAATAAAATACTATTTTCCTTTTAACTCAGATATAATTGCAAACTATAGGAAACAATATAACAAAACATATGTTTTATGTGTTTATTATATGTGCTTGAGTATTTAGCCTGTATGTATGTGCAAAGTGTGCCTGCTGCCCTTGGAGGCCAAGAGAAGGTGCCGAATATCACAGACCAAGCCGCAGGCAGTTAGTACAAACCACAGCCGTGTTGGTGCTGAGAACCAAACCCAGGTCCTCTGCAAGAACAACAATGCTCTCAACTACTGACCCATCTCTCCAAACCTCTTATGTGATGATTTTTTCCAGTGTTTTAGGTAAGTATCAGTAGTACTATTTATTTTATTGGGTTTTTTTTTTTTGAGACTTTCATCCATGAACTGGGTGGTGGTGGTGCATACTTTTTTAATCCCAGCACTTTGGAGGCAGAGGCAGGCAGATCTCCAAGTTTGAGGCCAGTCTGATCTACAGAGTGAGTTCTAGGACAGCCAGAGCTACACAGAGAAAGCTGTCTTGAAAAAAACAAACAAAGAATGCCAGGCGACGGTGGTGCACACTTTTAATTCCAGCACTCGGGAGGCAGAGGCAGGCGGATCCCTGTGAGTTGGAGCTCAGCCCGGTCTACAGAACTAGTTCCAGGACAGCCAGGTCTGTTACACAGAGAAACACTGTCTTGAAAAACCAAAACAAACAAACAAAAAACAACAAAAACAAAAAATAAGCAAAGCAAACAAAAAAAACAGAGAAAAAGAGAGAGAATTTCGTACATGAATAATGTATTTACATCCAGCACTTGGGAGGCAGAGGTAGGTGGATCTCTGTGAGTTCGAGGCCAGCCTGGTCTACAAGAGCTAGTTCCAGGACAGTCTCTAAAGCTACAGAGAAACCCTGTCTCAAAAAAATCTTAAAAAAAAAGGAAGGAATTCATATCTGGTATGTAAAACCAGAGAATTATCTATTCTCATGAGGTCAGGCACCCTAGAGATGATACTTTCACTGCCATGTCCCTACACCAGTATAATTTCTAACGGCATTCTAAATTCTTACCCTTGCACCGTCAGGTAGTGATGCTCTCAGCTCTTCCAAAGAAGCTGCTGCTTCTTCTTCTTCTTCTTCTTCTTCTTCTTCTTCTTCTTCTTCTTCTTCTTCTTCTTCTTCTTCTTCTTCTTCTTCCTTCTCCTCCTCCTCCTCCTTCTCCTCCTTCTTCTTCTTTTAATTGTAGAGACCATTATAGAAACCCACAACTGGTCAAAATACAGAGAAAAATAAAACAAAAATTGTATTCGTTATTGATGGAGTCTGGTCCTTCTCCTCTGAGGGATGTGCCAGCTGGAACTCACGTGCCCATGTTCTGACTGGTCCCTCCTGCCCCAGGGGACATAAACTATTGGGAGCTGGATAGACCGTGTTTCCCAGCAGGTGACACAATCCATCCTGCTGCTCAGAGAAGGCTCCAGGGTGCAGGAACTCACACAGCAGAAGGTAATTGACACCCCACCTGGAGTCCATACATACTTTTGTCTTCTTTGACCTACAGAATCCCCAAATGTGTCTTAACAGATTTATTGCCCCCTATGCAGGCTACCCAAGCCTAACCAGAAGGGGCTCCTGCTATGGATAGGGCCCAGTCCTTATGGTCTCTGTGGAGTTGGTTCCAGTGTCAGGAACCTGCCTAAGGCAGACCCAGCTCCTGGGACTCCTAAATTGGAACCCTCTGTACCCAGACCCAGCATGCCAGGGGCACATGCCTCTGACTTCTGACATCACTCTGTCTCTTCTTTAGTCGTCCATGTTCACATACTCATAAGACAGCTGGAGGCCGGGCTCAGCCAAGCCTTAGAAGCCACTGGACCTTGGAAGGTTGAATGCTCCTAATCACAGGCTCTTGAGATGTGTGAGGGACCTCTAACCAACAGAGTTAAAAGCAGCCGTCAGCTCCTGACTTCACCCAGAGTCCACCTAAATGTGCTCTCGAGTGGCAGGCACAAGCTTGTACCACCCAGCACCTGTTTCTTCTGAGGTTTGTCCTAGTAGCCAAGGGCATTCTCTGCAAAATACCCTTCTTCTACGTGACTTTCCCAGTGTCCCCCCATTCCACTGATAATTTAACACCTTCCAGGGCCCACACAGGTACACGAACTAAAGCAGTCACCATTTTCTGTGGGCCTTGATCTCACACAGGGCAGGGTGGCGTCAAGAGTAAGTGTTACAAACAGAAAGGACATGATTTCACACAGTGACCATGAGGGGACTCAGGAGCAGGCTTAGGAAAAGGACAGGGCTGTTTACTGAGTTTTTTGTCTGTAGGCTGCTGGGGTGAGCAGAGGGGTTAAGGTCATTGTGAGACCCACTCAAATTTTAGTCTCCGCTGTACAGAGAAAAAACTACAAACATATTACTTAACTACTGGTTGCACCAATGGTGGCACACGCCTTTAATCCCTGCACTCGGGAGGCAGAGACAGTGATAGATCTCTGTGAATTCAAGGCCAGCTTGGTCTACAGAGCAAGTTCCAGAACAGGCTCCAAAACTACAAAGAAACCCTGTCTCAGAAAAAAGTAAATTAAATAAAAAAAAAAAAAAACGAAAACAACCTACACACTATTTTGTTGTTTCTGTGCAAGAAGAACCCTGGCTTGAGGTACCAAGTCCGACCTCTGTCACCCTGAGATGCAGTGGGAGAGGTCTGCTTCCAGGATCCCTCTGGTGGCCAGGCTGGCTTCTCTAAGGTATGTAGTCTAGGATGAAAAGGGAAAGGTCGGGGGTGGGGGGAGAGATGGAGCTAGATGAGGAGAAAAAGGACAGAAGACCTGAGAGAGAAGAGGAAGGAGAGAGAGGATAGAGAAGGAGGGAGGGAGGGAGGGAGAAGAAGAGGAGGAAAAGGAAGAGAAGGAGCCCCAGATAGCAGCCAGTCATTGCTATGTTCCACCAGAAGCCACTTGGCAGGACTCCCCTGCAGGAGGGGCCCTCACAAAGCTAAGACCACTGGGCAAAAGCAAGGAGACCAAGAGAGACTGGTGCTGAGGTGGCAGTGGCCACCAGTGTGGGCCAAAGTGGCAGGAACACAGTCCATGGGGCTGCACACTCAGGTGGGCTCTATGTAATGGACTTGCTGATTTTAGTCTCTTGACTTATCTGGAGCTTTGATGATATTCTTAGCAAGTGCTGTCCTGGAGTGATGTCTGGATGCTTCTCTCCTCTCTTTTGGGTGTTTTTCATCAATAACCTAGTTTTTTTCTCCTCTTCCCAGATTTTTGTGATGGAATGTTTTTACATGAACCCATTTCAGGACAGACAGAAGTAATTCCTAGGATTTGGAATACAGTGTTGCCCATCCCATGTCACATCCTTTGCTTCACCACTAAATAGACTTTTTAAAAAATTTGATACAAAGTCTCACTACATAGACATGGCTGTCCTAGAACTCTATACAGACCAGGCTTCTCTCAAATTCAGAGATCTGCCCACCTCTTCCTTCTGAGTCTTGGTATCAAAGGTGTGTGCTACCACACTGTTAGACCTATGTGTGTGTGTGTGTGTGTTTTATTTTAATTTATTTTTCTCTCCTATATTACATCCCAACTGCACTTTTCCTCTCCTTCCCCTCCTCCCAGCCCCTCACCCTTACCCCTAGCCCATATGTTTTATTTTTTTATTTTTTTGGTTTTTTTGAGACAGGGTTTCTCTGTGGCTTTGGAGGCTGTCCTGGAACTATCTCTTGTAGACCAGGTTGGCCTCAAACTCACAGAGATCAGCTTGCCTCCACTTCACGAGTTAAAGGCGTGCGCCACCACCACCTGGCTTTATTTTTTATTTTTAAAGATTTATTTATTTCAAACCTCAGGTTGTCAAAAAAAAGATTTATTTATTTATTATGTTTACAGTGTTCTGCCTGCATGTGTCCCAGCAGACCTCATTACAGATGGTTGTGAGTCACCATGTGGTTGCTGGGGACTGAACGCAGGACCTCTGGAGGAGCAGCTAGTGCTCTTAACCTCTGAGCCATCTCGTTAGCTCCATTATTTTTTAATTAATTAATCTACTTATTTTTACATACCAACCACAGTTTTCCCTCCCTCTTCTCCTCCTGTTCCCTTCCCCATCTCTTTTCTACCCCTTCCCATTCACTCCTCCTCCGTCTCCATTCAGAAGGGGTAAGGCCTCCCATGGGAATCAACAATGCATGGTATATCAAGTTGAGTCAGGACCAAGCTCCTCCCCCTTGCATCAAGGCCAGGCAAGGCATCCCACCATAGGGAATAAGTTCTAAAGAGAAGCTCATGCGTCAGAGACAGGTTCTTGTCCCATTGCTAGGGGCCCCACAAAAGACCAAGCAAACAACTGCCACCTAGGTCAGTCCCATGCAGGCTCCCTATCTGTTGGTCCAGAGTCTATGAGCTCCCACAGATCAGGTCAGCTGTCTCTGTGGGTTTCTCCATCATGATCTTGACCACTGTCCTTGCTCAAATAATCCCTCCTCCCTCTCTTCAACTGGACTCCCGGGACTTAGCCCGGTGCTGGGCTGTGGATTTCTGGATCTGCTTCCATCAGTTACTGGATGAAGGCTCTATGATCACAATCAAGGTGGTCACCAACCTGATTACAGGGGAAGACCAGTTCAGGCTCCCTCTCCATTGTTGCTAGGAGTCTTAGCTGGGGTCATCCTTGTGGGTTCCTGGGAGTTTCCCTGGCAGCAGGTTTCTTCCTAATCCCATAATGGCCCCCTCTATCAAGATATCTCTTTTATTGTTCTCCCCCTCCATCCCTTCCCCAACTCGACCAACCTGGTCCCTCATGTTCCCATCCATTCCATTCCCCTGTACCCCCGTGCCCCCAGTTTACCAGGACATCTCATCTATTCCTCTTCCCAGGGAGATCCATGCCTCCCTCTTAGGTTCCTCCTTGTTACCTAGCTCCTCTGACAGCCGCATTATTTTTTTAAATCAAGAGATCACTTAAATTTTGTTTCTGTGTATGGATGCATTTGCATGTGCAGGAGCCAGTCTTTCCCTGCATCCTGAGGGTCCTAGAATCAAGCTCAGGTCATCAGTTACAAGGCTGCATCACCACACTCTGGCTCTCTATGTAGCTTCTGGGAAATGATTTCAGGTACTTTTTTTTTTTTTTTGGTTTTTCGAGACAGGGTTTCTCTGTAGCTTTGGAGCCTGTCCTGGAACTAGCTCTTGTAGACATGCGTCACTACCGCCCGGCGATTTCAGGTACTCTTACAGGCACTTTACCAGCGGCAGCAATATCAAGGGTTTGAGGCCAACCTAGACTACACAATGAACTCCAGGCGTAGGTTACATGATAAAACCCTGTATCAAAACAAGGAAAAGGGAGTAATGGCCCAGAGGTTAAAAGCACTTGCTCTTACAGAGGACCTGGGTTTGAT
The DNA here is from genome assembly GCA_004026605.1 of Ondatra zibethicus. NCBI lineage: Eukaryota > Metazoa > Chordata > Mammalia > Rodentia > Cricetidae > Ondatra > Ondatra zibethicus. Next base: position 185,871 of record PVIU01001400.1, read on the forward strand.
TTCCAGCATCCAAGGTTGAGAGCTCACAAATGTCTTTAAAGGATCTTTTAAAATGTATTTGTGTGTGTGTGTGTTTTGTCTACATATATGTCTGTGCACATGAGATCATCCTGCTTGTATAGGCCAGGAGGCAGCTCCATATCCCCTGGAACTAGAGTTGTAGATGGTCGTGAACAACTGTATGGGTGCTAAAAATTGAATTCTGGTCCTCTGGAAGAGTAGCTAGCACTTTAAACACTGAGCCAATCTCTCCAGCACCTTCACAAAGGCCTTTAACTCTGTTCCAGGAGATCTGATGCACTTCCATGACAACCTACAGTCGCCCAGTTTATTACATCCCTCAACGGGCCTTTCCATTCAAACGGATCCTCTTGCAGAGGATCAGTGGTTCCCAGCACCCATGCGGTAGCTTGCAGTAATTTACAGTCCATAGTGCCCATAGACTCATGAAGGCATATACATGTATGTAAAAATGGATGCAAGGAGTGGTGGCACACACACACCTATTCCAGAATTTGGGAGGTAGCCAGGCGGTGGTGGCGCACGCTTTTAATCCCAGCACTCTGGAGGCAGAGGCAGGCAGATCTCTGTGAGTTTGAGACCAGCCTGGTCTACAAGAACTAGTTCCAGGACAGGCTCCAAAGCCAGAGAGAAACCCTGTCTCGAAAAACCAAAAAAAAAAAAAAAAAAAAAAAAAAAAAAAAAAAAAAAAAAAAAAAAAAAAAAAAAAAAAAAATCTGCAAGATGGCTCAGTGGTTAAGAGCACTCACTCCTCTTCCAGAGGACCCGGGTTCAATTCCGAGCATCCACATGGCAGCTCACAACGGTCTGAAGATCCAGTTGCAGGGGATCTGACACCTTCACACCAATGCACATAAAATAAAAAGTTAAATAAACCATAAAAATATTTAAACAAAACAGAATTTGGGAGGCAATGGCAAGCCTGAGTCTCTGGCTCTCAGGGCTACCTACATAACTCACAGGGATCCTCCTGTCTCTGCCTCCTAAGGGGGAATTAAAGGTGTGCGCCATCACTGCCTGCTGAAATTAAAAACATTTTTAAAACCGAAGGGAGCCAGGGGCAGGTAGGTCTGAGTTTGAGGCCAGCCTCGTCCACATAGCAAATTCCAGGAAAGCTAGGCTAGAATAAGACTGTCTAAAAAAAAGGGGGGGGGGTGGAGTGGGGGAAGGGAGCAACTTTAAAGAACTGCATAATTTTTAAATAATCTACAAGTTTTACAAATACGCAGAGGGGCTTCTGCCCCCTTGTGGTCACTCAGAGTATTGGTTAGTGCCTGCCACTGGCAAAAGTCTCCATCTGCTAATTAGGGAATGTTACTTGCCACTTAGGGTTAACAAATGACCAAACCTAATGCTTAGTCACCCACTTATCTTGTTTCCAGTGATCAGCAAGGTGGGCTCAAAGGTAAACGTGTTGCCCAGGATCTTTCCAGACCCCCCCAATCCCTCAAATGTGTTTGGTTAACTGATAACTGCTTCATGGAACAAGGTAGGCACTTGGTCAATGTTGACTGCAAGACCCTAATGTCTCTGGGGCTCCCCCTGGTGTTTGTGTGTAGAAGAGTGCCTCAGACACCCTAAGAACTACACAAAGCAGGTCAGAATAGGGTTCACAAGGCACCACACCATCAGGACAGATGGCAAGCACCTCGAACCAGGAAAAGGGCAAACTACAATACCCAGATGCCAGCCTTTCACAGGACCAATGGAGACGAGCACACTACATCTATTGATTAGCAGACTGTGGCCACCCCAAGGCCTGACATGTTAATGCAAAGAAACTGCTTTGAAAAAACCCAGAAACTTATAGGGCTGCAGCGCTTACTGCGAGATGCCCGGAGACCAACAGCTGGTATTAGTAGGCAGCCCTTCTGCCTCTTCTGCGGCTAAGCAAATCTCACAATGATAAAACACCACAATCACTGCTGCAATGGAAATACCTTCCAATCCAGAAGAGCTGACAAAACACAAGCCATTGTTCCCAAGAAAAAAAGATGTGGGGGAGACTGGAGAGATGGCTAGAAATTAAGAATATTGTCTGCTCTTCCAGAGGATCTAGCAGCAGCTCACAGCTGCCTGTTAACTCCATCTCCAGAGCATTCAGCCGCCTCACGCAGACATACAGGCAAATACCAATGCACTTAAGATTAAAAAAAAAAGTGCACAAAAACCCAGCTTTTGCTTTATGGAAAATTTATTGCAACATTCCAACAGCACATCACTTTTTCTTTTCAACATCTTGTTCTGCAGCTTCCTTTGCCCTCTTTGCTCGGATGCCAAAGAGCCGGGCATTGGCCCGGGCCATGCGAAGACTGGCAAAAGCCTTGAAGTTCTTCTCTTCTTCTGTGATGACTCTGGCTTTCTCTTTTTTATAAACCTGCAAGACAGAAGTCAAGGTGGCTCAGATTGCAACCTGTCCACACCTGTGACGCTGTCTCACCTCTCAGGAGGGTCTGGGGCACACACGGAACCACCCTCTGGGATCAAGTAAGTTACCACAGTACTTGGAAGACTGAGGTAGAAGGATCCTAGTTTAAGCCATCTTAATCTACAAAAGCAAAGTCTACACCCATTTTGGCTTACACATGGAGACCTACCTCAGAAAATAACTAGAGCCATTGACTTCAGAAAGAACATGGTTTGGCTAGTTTTATGCCAACTTGATACAAACGGAAGTGATCATAGAGGGAGCCTCAATGGGAAAATGCCCCCAAAAGATTGGGCAGTAAAGCTGGGAAGTGGTGGTGCACGCCTTTAATCCCAGCACTCAGGAGGCAGAGGCAGGTGGATCTGAGTTCGAGGCCAGCCCGGTCTTAAGAGTGAGGAGGGCCCAGGCCACTGGGAATAGTGGTCCTGGCTCTATATCAGCACTCCTCACCATGGCCTCTGCACTGGCTCTTTACTACAGGTTCCTGCCCGGATTTTCGTCAATGACGGACCAGTGTGAAAATGTGACCCAAAATTAGCTTTGGTCACGGCATTTCCACGCCCATTTCAGACAAGAACAAAAGCACCTGCCCCAAGCACTCACTAGCATTCCAAACATGGAATGCTAATTTAGGGTCAAGCTCATTTCTGAAAGAAGTCAAGGCCATCCCTTAAAAATATGGATGGCTTGCCAGCTAGTGGCAGGTGGATCTCTGTGAGTTCCAGACCAGCCTGGTCTACAGACTGAGTTCCAGGACAGTTTCAGAGAAACCCTGTCTTATAAAACAAAACACACAGAAAGATTGGAGGGTTGCCTCCTTGCAGCAGCCTCCACTGCCTGCCACCAATCTTGTCTAAAGCAGCACCGAGCCTAAGTGTCTACTCACATTCCGGATGGGCATCACAGGTCCTGTTAGCTGAGTGGCCAATTTAAGTTCTTCAGCCTGTTTTTAAGAACAAAAAGAGTTGAGTTCAGCTCCTTTCTTGTGCCTTTCACGCTCGCCATGGGTGTGCTTTGCTCCTGAGGAGCAGGCTGGGCCTGTAGCACTCATTCCACGGTCCTTATGTCCTGCTAGAACAAATCCACCTTCATCTAATCCCACACCGACAGACACCCTTCGATCCCTGTTAAATCGCTTTCCATTTCTTTATACTAAGATACCGTAATTGTTCCTGGATAACCTTGCAGGGGCCACTCAGTCCCCAGGTCAATCAATAGCTTCCAACCAAGATGGGAAGACACAGGGGCTCACACCTGGCCCGCAGTGCTCACTTCCCTGTATGCGTCAATGCCCTCGTCTTCGCACGGCTAGCGCCTCAGCTGAGCTGGATCCAGGCACACAGACTCACCAACGCTCAACCCCACCCCACCCCGAAGCCCCGAGCACGCACCGAACTATCTCCCTTCTTTGGAGCAGAAGGCTTCCTGGGGAAAAGGATGAGCTTGGAGCGGTACTCCTTCAGGCGCTGCACATTGGCCTGCAGGGATTCGGTGGACTTGTTTCGCCTCCTTGGGTCCACAGAGATGCCGATGGTGCGAGCCACTTTCTTATGGATGCCAGCCACCTGTCCAGAAACGGAAGTGGGTGAAACGCCTCGAAGGCCCTCCCCTGCTGCCCCTGCCGAGAGAGCTCGGTGCCCTCAGATGGAAAAGGGTTCAAAAGTACTTTCATCAAGACAGTACAGCGATTCCGGAGAATGTCATCATTGCACCGAGCACACCACGAGCGCCGAACGCAGAGACCCCGCCGGCCTCACTCACCCTGAGTTCCTCCAGGCTGAAGCCCCGGCCAGCTCGGACCTTGGTGTGGTAGCGCACTGTGGGGCACCTCACGATGGGCCTGATGGGACCGGACGCGGGACGCGGGGCAATGCGGCGCGCTTTCGCCTGCCGGGCCTTGCGTCTGCGGGAAAAACACAAGCGTCACCTCTGCTCCGCACGCGGCACCGCGGCCCCCGCCCCGGGAACGCGCGAGGCCCGCGCCCGCACCTGCGGATCTTGCGTGCCGGCTGGTTGAACCAAGTGTCCACTCGCTGCTGCCAATCCTTGTGGAAGTGGGGCTTCAAGATCATGCCATTCCGGCTGGGCGCCATGGCTGCCTAAGGCCGCGAGGGAGAGGAGGGCGGCAGGTGAAGGCCAGAGTCCCGAGCTCCCGCCCCGAGTCCTCCCGCCCCTGCCCAGGCTCCGGCCCCATGCCGTCGGCGCCTCGGCTTCTCCATAGCTGCGCGGGGAGCTTCTCCTCGCCGATGGCCGCAGAGGGAGCCCGATGGAGCAGGATGCGACACGATGGTGGCGGCCCGGCAGTAGGAACTCACCTCCCGTGCAGGAGAACGGCCGAGCGGAAAGGACCGAGCACCGCAAAGCACCCTGGGGTTGTCGAGAGTTCGGCCAATCCCAAGCACCGGCGCCCTCTAACCAATCAGAACAGGAAGAGGAGGAACTGGCGTCATGCGGACCCGCCCACCGGTGGCCCGGCGCCTCGCTAGCGGTGTGGCGACCGTTTCCTTGCTGGTTACCGACCACGCAGAGCTTGCTCCTCTGATCTGCTGAGTCGGAGGCGCCCAGATAGGAAAACTCAAAAGGCCCGCGAATTAAAGTCCTAAAACTTCTTCTCCCTCTTGGGTTCAGTGTTTTTTACCCACCCACCCAGGAACGTTCTTTCCTCTTTTTTTTCTTTCGAGACAGGATTTCTCTGTAGCTTCCGAGCCTGTCCTGGAACTAGCTCTTGTAGACCAGGCTGAACTCACAGAGATCCACCTGCCTCTATCTCCCGACTGCTGGGATTAAAGGCGTGGGCTACCACCGCCCGGCTCTTTATTCTTTTAAAAGCTGTGCTCTCTCTGTCTTGATCAGGCTTGCCTAGAAATCACACTTCTCTTCCTCGGAGCTGAGATTACCGGTGTACAGCACCATTCCCGGCTTTTTTTTTTTTTTTTGAGATTTTTATTTTTTTACTTTACGTACTTTACGTACGTGCAGCGTTCAGGGAGGCCGGGAGGGGGCGTCGGATCCCCGGGACTGGAGTTACCGACAGTTGTGAGTTGCCATATGGCTGCTGGGAGTGAACTTGTAACTACTTTGCCGTAACTACTTAGTAACTGCTTAGCGGTCTCTCCAGCCCCAGCTCCCCATTTATTTAGATAAGCCCTTTACCCCAGATTTAGCTCCTCGGGATTGGCTGTGACCATATGCATATATTGCGTTTGTCCACACAATGGCAGCGGCAACGAACCATGGAGCAGCCAAGACATATATACCTATCCTGAATCTGTATGCTAATAACTGTCTTTTTTACTCCCCACCCTTAATTAAAAGGTTTCATCCTGATGAAAGTTCCATCATAGGAACTGTAGAAATGGATCAATAGTTAAGAGGGCTATAAATTTTAAAAATGCTATAAATTTTATAAAAAGAACTATAAATTTTAAAAAATTTTGGGCCTGGTGTCATGGACCTGTAATCCGCTATTCTAGAAACAGGCAGGACATTAGCGATTTCAATGCTTTTTTGGGCGACTTAGTGAAACCATCTTACAAAAAAAAAAAAAAAGTCTGGCAGGATGGTTCAACGGGTTAAAGGTGCTTACTGCCAAGTCTGACCATTTGAGTTTGATTCCTGGGACCCACCCACATGGAGGAAGGAGAGAACTGAATTCCCCAGGCTGTCTACTGAGCACCCTCTGGGTCCTGTGGTGTGCTCACATGCATAGAAAAGGTAATGAAAAGAGGACTGAGGATGCAATTGAGTGCAGAGAACTTGCCTGTTATACAACAGATTATATTATAATAATTGAGACTCTAGGTTCAATCCCCAGTATGGAAAAAAAAAAGCCACCTTTTTGTGTGTGGGTGTGGAGGCCAGAAGTTGATGCTGGAGATGCTCTCCACCTTATTTTTGAACAGGGTCTCTCAATGAACCTAGAACTTCCCAATTCAGCAAGGCTGACTAGCCAATCATCTCCAGAGATGAACCTGTCTCTGCCTTCTCTCACCCTTTCCCATAGCTATAGACAGGGGCTACTCACACCTTCAAGGTTGGCAAGTTCCTTTACTGAGCCGTCATCCCAGAGAAGTATTTGTTGAATGAATGCCTTGATCCACAGTACGCATTTCTTTGAATGAAAGTGTTTTCTCAGACCCGTTTCTGTTACTACCAAGTACCTCACTCTTTCTAATCTCAACAATGTTTCCAGGCCTGGCGGTGGTGGCGCAGGCCTTTAATCCCAGCACTCGGGAGGCAGAGGCAGGCAGATCTATGTGAGTTCGAGACCAGCCTGGTCTACAAGAGCTAGTTCCAGGACAGGCTCCAAAGCTGCAGAGAAACCCTGTCTCAAAAAAACAAAACAAAACAAAACAACAACAAAAAAAAAAAACCACAACAATGTTTCCATCTCCACCACCGTCTTCTCTTTCTGGACAAACAGACTCAGGTGACTACTACTAACCTAGACCTGCATCTGCGTTCCAGCTCCAGCTGCAGTGCTGCTTGGGACAGTGGTGGTCGTTAGGGGTCTGAAACGGAAACATTGCTTAGAATCGAGTTAGCTGAAAGGAAGTGCAGCTGTGCCCTTAGGTTTCCTCTGCTGCATAAAACCGAGATGGACACAGAAGTGAACCACTATGCAAAGACTTGGCTGATGCAGACTTCAAGCTCCAGCTCCTGTTCTCCGGGCAGAGAACTCTACAAACGCAATCCTACCCAAGGGCTTGTTGGACGACACCCTTGCAGGAGAGGCATGCTCTGTACAGGATTGCAATCTCTTGCATGACTAGCCTCAGCTTGTTATTGCTGTGACGTGTTCATTCCAAAGCAAGCTGTTCCTTAAGTGGCTCCTTCCCGTCCAGTGCTTACTTAAACTTAGGTGTTTGGGAGCATCAGGAAATTCCACAGAGACCAGATGAGGGCATTGGATCCCTCAGAACTAGAGCTACATAGGCGGTTGTGAGCTGCCATATATGTGCTGGGAATCAAATTCTGGGTTCTTCTACAAAAGCAGTAAATACACCAGGCTGTGGTGGCGCATGCTTTTAATTAATCCCAGAATTCAGGAGGCACAGGCAGGCAGATCTCTGTGAGTTCAGGTCAGCCTGGTCTGTACAGCAAGCAAGTTCCGGGACAGCCAGAGCTACACAGAGAAACCCTGTCTCAAAAAAAAAAAAAAAAAAAAAAAAAAAAAAAAAAAAAAGCAGTAAGCACTCTTAACCACTGAACCATCCCTCTCCAGTCCCCAATTCTGATTTTTTAAAAAATTAATATCAGAGTGGCATAGAGTTTCTGGCTGGATTTGGTGGTGCACAACCATAATTCCAGCAATCAGAAGGCAGAAACACGAGGATCATTACAAGTTTGATGCCAGCCAGAGCTACATAATCCAGACCTGGTCTAAAAAAAAAAAAATTAAGGCTGGAGAGATGGCTCAGTGGTTAGGGGCACTCACCAGCATCCACATGGCGGTCATAGCTATTCATAACTGCAGTTCCAGGGGACCAGGTACCTCTTCTGACATCCATGGGTACCAAGCACTACATGTGGCACATATATATACATTCAGGCAAAACACTTATCATAAATTAAGCCTTTAATCCCAGCACTCAGGAGGCAGAGGTAGGTGGATCGCTCTGAGATCAAGGTCAGCCTGGTCTACAGAGTGAGTTCCAGGACAGGCTCCAAAGCTATAGAGAAACCTTGTCTCAAGAAACAAAAAAACAAAACAAAACAAAACAAAAGGGCCAGGCAGTGGTGGCGCACGCTTTTAATCCCAGCACTCGGGAGGAAGAGGCAGGCGGATCTCTGTGAGTTCGAGGCTAGCCTGGTCTACAAGAGCTAGTTCCAGGACAGGCTCCAAAGCTACAGAGAAAACCTGTCTCGAAAAACCAAAATAAAAATAAAAATGGGACTGTTTCAGTGGATAACAATTTTTACATTTGCTTATCATTCATTTTATTTTAGAGTTAGGGTCTCACTATGTAGTTCTGTTGGTGTGAACGCTGTAGGTTACTAGACTGGGCTCAAAATTCATCAAAATCTGCTTGTATCCACCTCCAAGTACCTCCAAGCCTGGCATACTTATTTGTGTGTATGGATCTGGGCATTTGTGTGCCCTGGCATGAACTGGTCAGAGGACTCTATAGGAGTCCAGTGATGGAACTCAGGTTATCAGGGTCTTCAGAGTCATCATGTCTGCTTAAGACACCGCTTAGAGAAATATGAAACCTAATTATGCACTACTCTTTGGTAAGAATTAGAACTCAGATCAAAATTAAAATGTTCTCACAAACCCCGAGCCACCCCAAATGTGGCTGCTGGTCCTGCTACTGCTTCCTACTGCTCAGCAGCGTCCTCAGGTGCAGACTGCTGGCAGTAAGAACAATTTGCTCTGACAGGAAGTCACTGTAACCCATGCTCCAAATGCCCCTGCACAGGAAGGGTGGAGGCACCACAGGCAGGAACTATGAGCCAGCAAGCGCCTGTGGCTCACCCCACATGGTTTGAGTTCAGATCCTCCGCAAAGGGCTTGTCTTGCCACTGAAGGGCTCAAGGTATGAAGGCAAACAAGACTCATGGCTGCACAGCTCAAATGTTGATTCTCTACCACAGAATGGGAGAGGTATCAATTTTGGTGGTGGAAGCCAAGGCACTCTATACATAAGAAGGATCCGGCAGGGGAGATTCTCCATTTGCTGGTGCACAGGGCAGTAGGTGGCAGTATCTGCATCTTCCAACAGTGCCTGTTCCCAGCCCCCCACACCCAATGAGTGTGCACTATGATGCGAACAGTCAGCTCAGAGGGTCTTTCATCTCGGATCCTATTAGCATTCTGAGGGCACCCAGGACACAAACAGGGGATCATTCAGTTCAACTGGTGGGCCACCTTCAGATCTACAGAGCCATACATGGAGATGGCACCTGAAGCCCAGGGACTCAGCTCAAACATGCCCATGTCCCACAAAGAAAGCAATACATATGGAAGGTCAGTTGTCTCTGCCAATGATTTACTAATCCTGAATCAATAAATAGATATCAGAAGTCTTCACCAGAGACCAGAGAGAGCTGACAGAGGCTGAGATTCAAGCTTCAGGTGAAAAGACTCTCTCGGAGGCTGATGGCAGCTGGCTGACAAGTTCTGAGTTAACTGCAGGTGCAGTCAAGGAAAGTGGATAGCTGGGCCTTGGAGGTGGGGGCTAGGGAGCCGGACCCTCCTCCTCTCCCGAGGCTTGTTTCTCCTTTTCAGCATCAATCCATTTCTGTGGTGCGATCATTTTCTTTGGCCCGTGGGGTGGTGGGCCAATGAGGGCCTCAATGTCCTCATAGTTTATCACTTCCTTTTCCAGAAGGGCATTCGCCAGCTAGAAAGAACAAACACGGCAGTGTGAGTGCCCTGGACAAAGACAAGAGCCTTGGAGGGCAGACGTCAGAGATGGAGACCCATCCCACAGAACCTCTCTGTGTCCTAGGAGAGCAGGAGGGCTAATCTGTGAGCAGGGTGCCTCAGAAAGGTCACCTTCCCAGAGACACAGGCGCAAAGGCAGTTTAGGCAAAGAATTGCTCCCTGTCTTTACCCTAAAAGTGATCTGTCAGCTGCCAGCCTCATTAATTTTTCTGTTTCCTTTCAAAACCTCTGCTTATTCCTGGCAACTGCAATTTCCTTCACCAAACAAGGTATGTGTGTCTGGGAGAGGCAGGTGGGGGAGCTAAATACAGAGCCTCGTGCTTGGAATTTGTGGAGCTAGGCACCAACTGATAAAACTGGGGAGGGATTTCTGCTCCTCTGGATACAGTCAAACATGAACATCATCATCATCTTCATCATCGTCATTATTATATTCCCAGACAGAAATATATATATAAACTCAGGCTGACTTCAAGCTTGCTATGCTTGTCTCAAGTTCTTGAATGCCAGGATTACAAGCATATGCTACCATGCCTGGCCCAGAAAATATTTTTATCCTAAAGGTCCTGTGTCTGTGGCCATATCCTGCTACATTTTGCTGGTTAAGAAACTCTTCCCAAGAGCTGGGTATGGTGGAACACTTCTTTATACCCCAGCACACTAGAGACAAAGGGAAAAGCAGGTTTATGAGTTTGAGGTCTCTAGTTCCAGGTCAGCTAAGGCTACATAGTGAGACTCAAAACAACAACAAAAACAAAACAAAACTCTTCCAACTCAGAGGCTAAAGGTGGTACTTGCTGCTCATACAGAGGACCTGGGTTGGGGTCCCAGCACCTACATGGCAGCTTTCAATTGCCTATAACTCTAATTCCAAGGAGTAACGACCTCTTCTGACCTTCACAGGTTCCTGCACATTTGTGGTGCACATATATACACTCAGGTACATGCATAGATATTAAACAAGTAAATCCCACAGGGCAGGGCACCATGCCCTCTTTTAAGGAAGCAGCGGGAGGGAAGAGGGGGGAATGGGAGAGGACTGGGAGAAGGAGAGGAAATGTAAATTTTTGAATGAAAAAAAAAATATGGAAAAAAAACAAGTAAATCTAAAAAAACACCCAATATTTAAAAGAAAACTCTTCCGCATTTTCCTTTTCTGTTTTTGGTGATGCTGGGCTTTAGACATCTAGGCCCCAGGTGATGTCTGTAGCTGTACTGGAAGAGGCACAGTTCTCCTTTGCTCTCATCTGTCACTAGACTAAAACCTATTCACTGTAGTTCGGCCCAAGTAGAGGCAGCTCCATTCTGCAGTCAGTGGGTACCCCATTGGCGGTCTTTCTAACCCCTACCCCTCCCGTACAGTAAGCTGAAGTTCTGTACAGTAACACTGGCTCCTTCGGCAGAGACTATGCTGTCATAGGACCAATACTCTGAGGGTGTGAAATGCTGTTTTGTTTTTGAAACAGGGTTTTTTGGTGTAACAACTCTGGCTGTTCTGGAACTTGCTTTGTAAACCAGGCTGGACTTGAACTCAGAGAGATCTGCCTGCCTCTACATAGCTCCTGAGTGTCAGGATTAAAGGTGTGTACCACCATGCCTGGCCTTTTTTTTTTAATTTAAGATTTTTTTTTTAATTTTTGGAAGCAAGATGTCACTCTGTAGGCTAAGCTGGTCATGAACTCAACTATCCTTGTGCTTCTGCCTCCAGAGAGCTGGGATGACAGGCCTGTACTAACAAGCCTGTAGCAACAATGCTTGGCTCAGGTGCCTCATTTTAAGGAAGCAAAGGCTAGAAATAACTACCCACAGCAACTCTTGTCTGTCTTCATGTGGCTCTAAGAACTGTCACTTCCACTGCCCTCTGGGTAGAGGCCATCACAACCTAGGGATGCAGTGTCCTCACCTCTGGAGCTTTCTTCCCTTTTCAAAATTGACTGCCCACAGTAAGATACCGACAGTCCCACAGGGCATCCCGCAGTTTTGTCCTGTCATTAGGACAGAGGTTTGAGAGATTGTCACAGGAAGGAGGAGTATAAGATGTAGTGATTGTGTGTCCGGTGGGATTCGGGCCACTGGGAAGGTGAGCAGGTATGAATCCACTAAGGGCTCAGTTCTTACGTGTCAGTGCTGGGCTGCTGGGGTGAGGATGCCCGATACTGAGGAGATGGTGACTGCGGGGCACACACCTGATGACTAAGGGAACGCTGTACTATATAGGTATAGTTTTTTTGAATCTAAATCTATTCTAAAATGAAAAAAAAATCTTTGAAAAAATTTGAGGGAGTGCTGGAGAGATGTCTTGGTGGTAAAGAGCATATATTAGGTGTGTATAGTGGCACACACCTTAATTCTAACACTTGGGAGGCAGAGACATAGAGAGCTCTGAGAGTTTGAGGCCAGCCTGGTCTACACAGTGAATTAGGATAGCCAGGACTACACAGAGACCCTGTCCCAAAAACAAACAAGGAGCCCACGAAAGAAGAAGGTAGAGAAGAAAAGCATAGACTACTCGTGCAGAGGAGCCAATCTCCTTTCCCAACACTCTGGTCGGGGGCTCACAGCCACTTGTAGTTCCAGCTCCTTCCTCTGGCCTCTGTGGTCACTTGCACTCAAGTGCAGATACTTACACACCTACACAAACACACACACATAATTAAAGATAAATTGAAAAATAGCTATTTTTTTCCCTGGAGAAAAAGTTTAAGTGCTGGAAACCCCCTACAATTCAATGTTGATTACTGCTCGTGCTACATAACATGTGCACGAGGGCAGGAGAAACTCTCCTCTGAATGCACTGGCTTGACAAGACTGTAGTGAGAAGACAGGGAAACACATTCTAGCTGAATAGGGGGTGTCAGTATTGACCACACGGTCCGCTACACGTCTAGGCTCCAGGGGCTTTGGGGATGCCTGGGCCCTCACCGCCTGCAGCTTGTCCAGGTTGTCTAGCAGCACCTTCTCAGTGTGTCTGTAGGCTTTAGCCACCAGCAGTTTTGCTTCCTGTAAAGGAAGAGATAAGTCTGTCATGAGAGAGGTGTCCACAGACTCACTGACAGCCAGCTCTAACACCAAGGTGCAGAAAACATGGCTCAGGAGCAGGCCATCCTTCACAACACACAGCAGCACTGTCTTCTGTTCTCACTCTGTCTAAGGGATGCACACCCACCAGCCACCCTCACCCTCGAGAGAGCAACTGGACAACCCACAGCTCCTGCTCACGACTGGCCCTGAGCAGACCCAGGTGCCATGCTGGCCCAGCTTGTGGGCTACAGGGATCATGTACACTGCTCTACCACTTGGTATCCTTATATTGGACATTCTTCCCAGTTCCACATCTAGCTTTATGGAGCCATCTAGGTCCTCAGCCAAAAGAACATACACAAACAGGTCAGAGTTCAGACCAAAACCAGCCACATTAGGCCTTCAGTACATGCTCATTTGAGGGCGCTAACAGGCTCTTGCAGGAGAGACACCCAGATGCTTCTCCCCCATGGGCAGTAAGGCCTGTGCCCACTCACATGGTCCATCAGCTGCTGGAGGCCCTGGCTGAAGGGACGCCGTCCAATGCCCATGAGGCCCTCTTGTGCTTCAGGAAAGGAGACGGGCCCAATGCTAGGTGCCATCCCAAACTGTTTCACCATGGAGTAGGCAATGCGGGTAACCTTCTTCAAGTCGTCCTGGGCCCCTGGAATCAAGAAAGAGAGGTATTCTGAAGAGTGTGTGTACACAGGAGCACCTGATCTCAGGCTGTCACAGCCCAAGCAGCACCAAACTTCCCACAACACCATGCTTACAGCTTCCATAGCAAGACACTAACTGGGGCACAGTGCTTCGTTTTTTTGGTTTTTTTTTTTAATATTTATTTATTTATTATGTATACAATATTCTGTCTGTGGATATGCCTGCAGGCCAGAAGAGGGCACCTCATTACAGAGGGTTGTGAGCCACCATGTGGTTGTTGGGAATTGAACTCAGGACCTTTGGAAGAGCAGGGAGTGCTCTTAACCACTGAGCGATCTCTCCAGCCCTCATTTTTGTTTTTTAAATTACATTTTTTTTTATATGTGTGTGTACACACACAGGCAAATGTCAGAAGAACTTGCCAGAGTTGGTTTCCTTATTTCACAACATGGATTCTAGGGACTAATCTCCAATCAGCAGACTTGATAGCAAGCCCCTTTACCTGCTGAGCCATTTTACTGGCTCATTACTGCTTCTTAAAGGAAAAAACTTTAACTACTCAGGACACTGGCCTGCCTTACATCAGTGACACATTCAAGCATATGGCCAGGTCTGTACTAGGGAGGCCTGTCACTTTTGACGCACAATGCCCCTGAGACTCCCATTACCTTTCTGGATATCTAGCGAATGCTCTAATATCCAGTTCTATGTAAGCCATGACCAGCAATTAACCAAGCAAATCTATTTACAGTCTGTCTATATGAAAATTTTAAAATAAGTATCTTTTTGTTTATTTGTTTGTTTTTGTTTTTTTTCCAAGACAGGGTTTCTCTGTGTAACAGCCCTGGCTGTCCTGGAACTAGCTATGTAGACCAGAGTGGCCTCTAACTCACAGAGATCTGCCTGCCTCTGCCACCCGAGTGCTAGGATTAAAGGTGTCCGGTTTACAATAAGTACCTTAAAGTAGGCTTTTGCTTAACTCCAGGTCTCCTCTGGCTCAGACTCCATCTGCACTGCACACATCTTCCACCAGTCCCACCCTCTCAAGTGCACTGAGCAGAAGGAAGCAGGCATTAGACAGACGACTCTGACAAAGACAAACCCTAAGGCTGGCTCCTCACCAGAGGTGACCCTGCTGAATGAGATGGCTTCAGCTGCGCGACCACCTAGTGCCATGCACATCCGCTCAAACAGCTGTTCCTTGGTGAAGAGGTACTGGTCCCGAGGGAGCATCTGAGAGAAGCCCAGAGCAGCGTTTGTTCGAGGTGCTATGGAGACCTGCATGCAGAACACCAACAGAGCAGGGAGCAAGTGAGCTCAAAGAGAGACAGGAGCTTCCTAAAACCATCATCAGGTCACCAAGTAGCCACTCAGGCTAGTCTATACATCACATTCTTAGAGAATCCTCACGCTGCAGAAGCAGCTCATGGAAACAGGAGTTTCTGTGTGGTGTGTTCATCAGCAGCACTGTGTGCATAGCAAGTCAACATGACAGGTCTCTTAGAAGCAATCCCAAGGTGTATGGGCAAACTTCACCTCACACGCCAATCGGCACTGATCCATGGGAAACTCTGGAATGTACCCAAGGAAGGGAGGCCATCTTACCCTTGCCTTCTCCTCCTACAATGACAGAAATTTGAGGAAGAGGCAGGACTACTTCTCCAGCAGGCCAAGAAGAAGCTGCTGTATGAAAAAGAAAAGTGTGTGGGACAGGTCTATGCAGGCCCAGCTGCCTGTGAGACCCAGGTAGAATCTAGCATTAACTTTCAGAGTCAAGGCCATGACTACAATCAGTGGTAAAGAGCTTGTTTACCATGTGCAAGCCCTGGGTTGGATCCCCAGAATTGCCAGAAGCAAAAAAGATGGGGGCTGGAGAGATGGCTCAGTAGTTAGAGCATTGACTGTCCACAGGATTCTGAGGTTGATTCCCACCACCACCTGTAACCTCTGGTTCAAGAGGATCCAATGGCCACTATTGGCTTCCAAGAGAACTAGGCACATATGTGGTATACTGACATACATGTAGCCAAAATACCCACACATAAAATATAAAGAAAAAAAATTTTTTTGAGACAGGTTGTAAAGGTGTGATAGGCCACCACCACCCAGCAAAAAGAAAATTGTTTTGTCTTTTGAGACAGGGATTCTCTGTGTTTCCCTGACTGTCCTGGAACTCTGTAAACCAGGCTGGCCTCAAACTCACAGAGATCCACTTGCCTCTGCTACCTGAGTGCTGGGATTAAATGCATGCACCGCCAACGTCTGGCAAGAAATTTTCTTAGAAGATGATTTAATGTCTATAATAAGAACAAACTGTGGTCACGATCCGTCAGGATCACAGTGACAGCCACAGGTTCCTTCACAGAACACAGCCATGCTTGCAGCCATCAAAATCAAGTGACAATTTTGAGAGCAAAAAGAAAATTTTGAGTTTGGTATTTGTTTGGAGTTTTGAAAAAGTATTCATTTTGCTACTGAGTTCATTAGTGCCCAGCCTGCCTCAAGCTGGGCCTGGTCCCCAGATCAGTGACAGCCAAATATGCCATGGGGTACCAGGTAGGCATTAACCTGCCAATCCCAGGAACACAGAGGGACTGCTCCAATCTACTTCAAAGAGACCGGACAATGTGCTGTTAGCTCTGAAAACAGCAGTGGAACTGAGCAAGAGTGCACATACAGGCCGCCAGCCGTCTGCTGCACTGTCTCATCCTGAACTGCTGGGGTGGGAACAGTAGTGTCACAAGCCCCTATGGAATCCTTGCTACTTGTCAGAGCTACCCAGGCCTCCCTAGAGGGTAAGTTGGACGCCACATCTCTTGTCCCATATCCCTGGATTCCTCAAGGGTCTCTATGCATAGTCTACATGATTTCTGGAAACTATCTCAAAGAAACATTTGCCGTTCTGAGCAGAAACAAGTTTAGCTCTCTGCCATGAGGCTCAAATGGGCAGAGACAGAGGACTTGGGTGTAGGAAACTTTCCCCTCATGCCTGGTAACTAAAGTTAGGACCCACTCCAGCCTCTCCCTCCTAGTTCCTGCTAGGGGCTACAGCCAGAGTCATGCCAAGTTGGTGATAAAATTTCTTTCATATAACAGAAACACATGTGGTGTTTCCCAGACCAGATGGGTCAAGACCTGTGGAGTTCAGATTGCCTACCACCCCCTCATCACAACCCACCTTCATTACAGCTTCTGTGTGCTCAAGCAGCCAACCGACCAAGGCATGGCCAGACTCATGGAAGGCAACCACTCTCTGCTCCTCCTTGGAAAGGATCTTACTCTTTTTAGCAGTCCCTGAAAGAAGACAAGAACCAAGTTCAGGAACAATATGCTGGGTACCTTCTGGGCACTGTCTTCTTGCTTGGCACTTCTGTAGCTCTGCTGACATTTCACACAGACATCCTTCTTGACAGCCAGACTCCAGGGAACCCTGGGAAGAGGTGGAGTGGAGTGTTTCTTGGGAACCATCAAAACAGTTCTTTCTTTCTTTTCTTGTTTTGGATTTTGGAGACAGGGATTCTCTGTGTAGCTCTGGCTGTCCTAGAACTTGATCTGTAAACCAGACTGGCCTCAAACTCAAAGATATATCTGCCTTTGCTTCCCAAGTGCTAGGACTAAAGGTGTGCGCCACCACCCAGAGCTATCAAAGCAGTTCGTTAGGAACCAGGATAGTCTTCATCTTCAGTGCGTCCCTCCCTGTGCCATGAGTGACTTCTGACTTTGTCACTGACAGAATTCCAGCAGCAGCTGTCTCTGCTGCAGTGTTCTGCTTCCATCCTTCCCTCCATGAGATGAGGGTCTCACACCTCAGGGGCACATCTACTTAACCTTCCCTGCTTAGCTTCTGGTCATTTACCATCCCAAACTTTTCAAACATTAAGTTCCCATTCTGTATATCTTTTTGCTGTTGCTGTGCTGCTTTTTGAGACAGGGTCTCACTATGTTGCCCAGGCCATCAGGTGCCACCACACCTGACATCGAGTTAATGTTTAGGTTTGAAAAGAAAATGGCTCCCAAAGGGAATGGTACTATTAGGAGATGTGGCCTACTTAGAGTAGGTGTCTTGTTGGAGGAAGTATGTCATTGCTAAGGTGGGCTTTGAGGTCTCATATATGCTCAAGATCCTGCCGAGAGTGGCAGTCCACTTCCTGCTGCCTTCTGATCAAGATGTAGCCAGCATCCTGTCTGCCTGTACACAACCATGCTCCCCACCATGATGATAATGGACTGAACCTCTGAACTGTAAACTGCCACCTCAATTAAATGTTTTCTTTTATAAGAATTGCCATGGTCATGGTCATGGTGTCTCTTCACAGCAACAGAAACCCTAACTAAGACAGGACAAATGCCACAGGTTCCCAAGGCCGGGCCTCTGGAAGGAGGAAGTTCCTGAGGGAGGGATAAACAGAGCTGTCACTACCTAGTTATGATTTCTTCATAGCAGCAAGTAGAGAACAAAATTGAAGCTGCCTATATCTTTTTCTAAAAAAATGTTTTGGCCAGGCACGGTGATGCAAACCTTTAATCCCAGCACTTAGAGGAGTTCCAGAGGCAGGCAGATCTCTGTGAGTTCCAGTCCAGCCTGGTCTACATAGTAGAACTCTCTCTCAAAAATATAAATAAAAAAGTAAAAATATGTAAATGGGCAGGGGTGGTGCACGCCTTTAATCCCAGCATTCAGGAGGCTGAAGCAGGTGGATCTCTGTGAGTTTGAGACCAGCCTGGTCTACAGAGCAAGTTCCAGGACAGGCTCCAAAGCTACACAGAGAAACCCTGTCTCGAAAAACAAACAAACAACAAAAGATTTTAAAAATTAAGTAGAAGTATGTTTTCTCTAAGGTTTTTATTTTCTGGTGGGAACGGACATCAACACAAGGACGAGTGAATGAGAACTGGCAGGCCAGTTAAACTTACTGTCTTGGGTTTGAATACTGAGAGTGAACCTCCATCTTGGCTCTGAGGGAACCTGGTTTTCTTTTTTCTTAAAGATTTATTTATTTATTATGTATACAGTATTCTTGGTATTCTGTCTGCATGTATGCCTGCAAGCCAGAAGAGGGCACCAGATCTCATTACAGATGGTTATGAGCCACCATGCGGTTGTTGGGAATTGAACTCAGGACCTTTGGAAGAGCAGACAGTGCTCTTAACCACTGAGCCATCTCTCCAGCCCAAGGAACGTGATTTTCAAGTGGGGCCTAGAGTCCTGTACTTGACACTCACAATCACCTCCAGCTGAATGATCAGCTGCCACTGTGTCTGATGTACTCATAGCTCACAGAAATTGTGTAGGAGGTTCCAGCACCTGCCATTCAAGATGCCAAAATGAGCTAGGCACAGTGGTGCACACTTCTGATTCCAGCTCTCTGGAGTCAGAGCCAGAAGGATCTGTGAGTTCAAGGCCATCCTAGAGAGCTCCAGGACTACATAGAGAGACCCTGTCTCAAAAAGAAAAAAAGAAAAGAAGCTTTTGGTTAAGCACCATTGCAAAGCAACCTTGTTCACTAGACATTATGATTCATGCTTTTAATTCCAGCACTTGGGAGGCTGAGGCAGGCAGATCTCTGTGAGTGTAAGGTCAGCCAAGGCTATGTGATGAGATCCCATCACAAAGAAAACATACACCAACCAAAACTAAACAAACAGCACCCCATCCTCTTGATGGAAAATAAGTCTCCTACCTTGTTAATCACTAGAGTCATTAGTTTCAGAAAAATGAGAGTCAGTGGCAGGTTTATCCCTATCCCACAGACCCTGCAGGTGGCCTTTGGGGTCAGCAGCCTCTACCCTACATCATACTTGGCTGGCTGTGCCTCATCAGGTCTGAGGTGGGCCCTAGGATAATCGATGCCACAGGTGGGAGGACAGGAACTTGTTTTTTTTTTTTTTTTTTTTTTTGGAGACATGGTCTCTCTACATAACCCTGGCTTTTGTGGAACTCACCAAGTTGTAGACCAAGGTGGCCTCAAACTCAGAGATCCTCCTGCCTCTGCCTCCTGAACGCTTAGATTAAAGGTGTGTGTATGCCTGGCCTTGCCCTCCCATCCCCCCAGTTTTTTGAGATAGTATCTCTTGTAGTACAGGCTGGCTTAGATGTAGACTTGGATGACTTTGAACTCCTGATCTTCGACCTCCCAAGTATTGGTATTATAAATATGTGTGCCAGCATATTGGACTTGAAGATGTTTTTATATTTGCTTGAGAAGGAGGTCTGTTCTTAGATAAATTTAAAATATCTCAAATAGAGGAAAAGTAACAATTCCTTGCTACTGACGTAATGACAGAATCTGGGCCTACTTCCACCTACACAACCCCCATCTTGTCTGTCACAGATAACTTCTGACTGGTTGTCTTGAAAGCATTGGCCCTAGCAAGCCTTAACAAGGGGTGTGTCTTCATACCGGCAATGACACGCTCCACTGCATACTCAAAGTTGAATGTGTGGACAGATGTGTGCCCCTCCCGTGCAGCATGCAGGGCAGCTTCATTGCAGATGTTGGCGATGTCAGCGCCTGTCAACACAAACCACAGGCAGGGATGGGGGGTGGGGTTGGCTCTTCTCTGTCAGCATTTAGGAAAAGAAAAAAGAAGGAAGGAGGGAGACTCAGCTTTTAATGAAGAAAAACAAAAATGGAAAAAGCCAGAAGGGGGGGCATAGGTCTAGATTCTATTACTGGGGAGGCTGAGGCAAGAGGACTACAAGTTCTAGGCAAGCACAGTCTACATAAGGGAGCTCTAGCTCAACACAACAAAAAGGAAAGGAGGAAGGGAGGAAGAGTAGAAGGAAAGGAAAGAAGATGGGAGGGAAGGAGAAGAATAGGAAAAGGGAGGGGAGAGGAAGGAAATAAATGCTACCAGTGGTGAACTGTGGCAGGAGGGAGGGAGGCAGGAGAGAGGGAGGCAGGAGGGAGGGAGGGAGGGAGTCAGGAGGGAGGAAAGCAGAAGGGATGGAAGAAGCTGGAGGGAGGGAGGAAGCAGGAGGGAGGGAGTCAGGAGGGTGGAAAGAGGCTGGAGGGAGGGAGGAAGGCAGGAGGGAGGGAGGAGGCAGGAGGGAGGAAAGAGGCTGGAGGGAGGGAGGAAGGCAGAAGGGAGGGAGGAAGCAGGAGGAAGGGAGTCAGGAGGGAGGAAAGAGGCTAGAGAGAGGGAGGAAGGCAGGAGGGAGGAAAGAGGCAGGAGGGAGGGAGGAGGCAGGAGGTAGGAAAGAGGCTAGAGGAAGGGAGGAAGGCAGGAGGGATGGAAGAGGCAGGAAGAAAGAAGTCTAAGAGAAATTTTGTTTTTATTTTTAGAGACAGGATCTCATGCTATAGCCTAGCCTGTCCTTAAACTCACAGCAGTTTTTATGTCTCAGCCTCTCAAGTGCGTAAGGTTATAGGCGTAGATGCCAATGCATATGAAATAAAAATATATTAACAAATTCTGAAAAGTAACGATTATAGTCATAAGCCACCAGCCTGGCTTTCAGGGTAATTTTAAATGTACATTAACCTTTAAAATGGGAGCTATACAGAAAGGAAACCTAACTGTGATTTCTTTCCCTCTCTCTCTCTCTCTCTCTCTCTGAGACAGAGTTTTTCTGTGTAGCCCTGGCTGTCCTCGAACTCACAGAGATCTGTCTGCCTCTGCCTCTTGAGAGCTGGGATTAAAGGCGTGCACCACCACTGCAGGCACCAAGCTATGATTTCTACTTCATTGGAAATCCCATGGGGACTGTGCAAAGGAGGCCTGGTGGGACAGTCTAAACTAGGTGTTCTCTATGTAGAGGCAACACAGGAGACACAGGCAGACTGTCTCGCAGTCCTTGACGACAGTAGTGGAGACACCACAGGGCTGCCTGTGAAGTCGGGTGAGCAACACAATACTTCTGCTGTTGCTTCCACCATCCAGGAGGAAGACAGCCCACTTGTCTATCCCTTTGCTGCTTACGTTCACACTTGATCTCACCCAGGCCTGATTAGTGACTCAGAACAGGGATGGCACTTGCACTGGGAGGTGGACGCTCCATTATGACTGGGGTCAAGGTCGTACCACTGAATCCTGGTGTCAGCTCTGCCAGTCGCTGGGAGTAGAAACTGCTGGGCTGGGTCAACTTTAGGCCTTTCAGGTGCTGCTCGAAAATCTCCCGCCGCTCCTGTCACGGATGGGGGACACGGCTGAAAATCATCGCACTTGCTAACAAGACGAACCCCTCTCCCATGAGCTCCATGAATGAAGCTGGTGGCGTCATAGGAGACACCGGCTTCTGCATGACTGACATTCTCAGTCATACCTGTGGTTTTGGAAACCAATTTAGAGAGGCAAGATGATTAGAAGCTGAAGAAAATGGCTCAGAGGTGAGGAACACTTGTTGCTCTTTCAGAGGAACTGGATTGGGTTCCTAGTAGCCACATGGTGGTTCACAACCATCTGAAACTTTAGTTCCTAGGGACCCAAGGGATCTGATACTCTCTTTTGACCTCCTCTGACACTAGGCACACACATGGTGCACAAGCATTCATGCAGACAAACTCTCATATACATAAAAATTGCACAAATAAATAAATCTAAGAGGGAGGGATGGAAAACCCCAAGACCTCATAGAATTCAAGATGGAAAGGAGAAATGCCCTCATTTTGACTTGGGAGAATTTACTATAAAACTCAACCTAAGCCAGATAGTGGTGGCTAGCACCTTTAGTCCTAGCACTTGGGACGCAAATGAATCTCTGAGTTTGAGGCTGGCCTGGTCTGCAGAGAGCGTTCCAGGATAGCCAGGGCAACAGAGAAACCCTGTCTCAAAAATGAAAAAAAAAACAATAAAACAAACCAAAAGACTACCTCAACCTAGACCAGTGCAGTCAACTCCATACACATGGAATGAAGACAGGAAACACTGCGGAAACTCATGCTCCCTGTGGAACTAGGAAAGAGCAGTGAGTAAACAGTGAGCAAGTCCCATCTCTAGGCCTGTGATCCCAGCATTAAAGAAGTTGAAGCTGATGCCAGGCGGTGGTGGTGCATGCCTTTAATCCTAGCACTCGGGAGGCAGAGGCAGGAGGATCATTGTGAGTTCGAGGCCAGCCTGGTCTACAAGAGCTAGTTCCAGGACAGGCTCCAAAGCCACAGAGAAACCCTGTCTCGAAAAACCAAAAAAAAAAAAAAAAAAAAAAAAAAAAAAAAAAAAAAAAAAAAAAAAAAAGAAGTTGAAGCTGCAGGGCTGGGGCTGGAGGATCATAAGTTCAAGGCCAGCCTAGGATACATAGCAAGACTCTGTCACAAAAACCAAAACGAAACAACTACAAAAGGACACTGGGCATCTTTATGGCTCCTAGAGGGGCCATGGCCACATACTTGGGCCCCAGTGGCCATAGTAATGTCACACCAAGCCTAAGCCCCGGAGAAAGAACAATGACAACTACAAAACTAGATCTTCCCAGGGAAGGGAGGCTGTGCCCAGGCCTCAAGAACTGTGCTATGCAAAGCTAGCTTCCCCTCCTTCCCAGCAGTTCTGACCTGCAGAGTGGGAAGATCAATGAAGACGTGCCTATCAAGTCGCCCAGGCCTCATCAGAGCATTGTCCAAAACATCAGCTCGATTCGTGGATGCCAAGACGATGACATGGTCTGTAGTGCCCATTCCTGGGAGAACATAGCAGACACAGTGAGCGGCCTTTGGAGAGGAGGATTTCAGCAAAATGGCTTTTCCCCTACCCCCTTCACCATAGCAGGGAAAAGTAAAACCAGATTCCTTCCCAACAAGATGATGAGGTGGGGACACCTTCCCAATGGCTTTCAATCAAAGTCATGCCAAAAGTGTGAAGCTGCTTGTTTTTCAACAATAGCACTTTCCCTTGGCCATATGTGGAGGCAGAACCGCCCAAAGACCCCCTGGAGATGCAAGCAGCATCCCTGCAAGGGAGTTTACATTCTCACCCCAGGAGCCACAGTTCCTTCCTGTGTGGGGTCTAAACACTTTAACACTTGGGTTTAGGCATGAGGTTCTTGTCCAGGATATTAAAAGTAGGGCTGGAGAGAGGATTCAGTGGTTAAAACCAGGGCCACTCTTGCAGAGGACTCACATCAGGTGGCTCACAGCTATCTGTAAGTCTAATTCCAGGAGGTCTGCTTGTTTTGAACATCCATGGCACGAGGCACACATGTACACATATTTACAAACGCATGTAAAACATTTATACACCTATAGTTTTTTAAAAAGTAGCTCAGAAACCTCCCTAGATCTATCTGACTGGGGAAAAATCAGCTACACAACAAGGTTTAGAGACAGATGTGGTGGTGCACACACCTTTACTCCCAGCATCTGAGAGGCAGAGGCAGGTGGATCTCTGTGAGTTTTAGGTCAGCCTGGTCTACAGGGCGAGTTCCAGGAGAGTGAAGACATAGAGACCACCCTCCCAAAACAAACAACAACAACAAAACACCTTAAAAACCTTCTTTCTAGGGGGCTGGAGAGATGGCTCAGAGGAAAAGAGCATTGCCTGCTCTTCCAGAGGTCCTGAGTTCAGTTCCCAGCAACCACATGGTGGCTCACAGCCATCTGTAATGAGATCTGTCACCCTCTTCTGGTGTGCAGGTGTACATGGAAGGAATGTTGTATACATAATAAATAAATAAATCTTAAAACAAACAAACAAACAAAAAAAAAACCTTCTTTCTAAAGAAGCTTGGGAGGGGGCAGAGAATGTGGTCAGTTGCTAGAGTGCTTGCCGACTATGCCGAAGTCCTGGGTTCAATCCTCAGCACCACATAGACCAGGTGTGGTAGCCCATTACCTGTAAAACTAGCACTGTGTCACAGCTAGCTATTGTGAAAAAAAAAAATAAAACAAAAAACAAAAAAAAAAAAAAAAAAACAAAACTAGCACTCTGGAGGCAGGATGGTCTGAAGTTCAAGGTAATCCTTAGCCACGTACTGAGTTCAAGACCAGCCTAGGATACATGAGACTCTCGGAAGGAAGGAAAGGAATGGAAAGGAAGGAGGGAGGGAGGGAGGGAGGGAAGAAGGAAGAAGGAAGGTCATTTCCTCCTTTTCACACTTTAAACAAGTGTGAAAGACAAGCCTTAACAGTGACGATAATCCACTGAGCCTTCAAGGACAGAGCAGGGCAGAAGGTTACCTTGCCAAAGCTAAGCAGATGCCTAAAAACAATGCTGATTTTTAAAAATGAGTTCAGACTCAAAGAAGCACCATAGACACTGTCTTCTGTCACAGCCCCAAGGTTCCTCTGGATACCTGAGCATTTGGCAGAGCGATAATGACACAGAGAGCAAGAGGCTGAGAGGCTAGAGATGTGGCTGCTAAGGAAGGATCCACACAAAACACTCTGCCAGAGACCTCCTGGCTTCCTTTGCTTGTTCTGATGAGACCATCGATCTCGGTAGCCCTGGCTGGCAGGAAACTTGCTGTATAGATGAAACTGGCCTTCATCTCAGAGAGAGCTGCCTGTCTTTGCGTCCTGAGTACTGGATTATGGGTGTGCTCCATCACATGAGCTGGTCGATGTCACAACAGAGATGTGAGAAGTGGATCCCAGGAGCCACCTGTTCTACATAAGAGAAGCTGGCCAGCCAGGCTGTGGTGGTGCACGCCTTTAATCCCAGCAATTGGGAGGCAGAGATAGGCGGATCGCTGTGAGTTCGAGGCCAACCTGGTCTACAAGTGCTAGTTCCAGGACAGGCTCCAAAACTACAGAGCAACCTATTTTGAAAAACAAACAAACAAAAATAAAAAAAGTTGGCCACACCCTGCCACCATCAGCACAGGGTGACAGGTCATTAATTACCACACAGCCCCGACACAGCAGCCAATCCCCAGGCAGAGCAGATTCTCTACTCCAGTGTTCACTTCTAACTTTTGGTCTGGGGGTACGGGGTGTCCAGAGAAACTATGTAGTTCTGGCTAGCCTGAAACTTGCTACAATCAGGCTGGCCTCAAACTACAGAGATCCAGGTGGCCTCCCAAGTACTAGAATTAAGAGTGTGAACCACCATGCCTGGCCCTGTTAGGATTTTCAAATGATTTCTATGTGGAATTAGCATTCACATTCTCTATTTGTGTTTCCCCAAACAAAAACTTGTACAACATATACCACATTAAAAAGTTCTTTCTCCGGGCAGTGGTGGTGACGCATGTCTTTAATCCCTGCACTGGAGAGGCAGAGGCAGGCGGATGTCTGTGAGTTCGAGGCCAGCCTGGTCTATGGAGAGAGTTCCATGATAGCCAGGATTTTTACAAAGAGAAACCCTGTCTCGAAAGTGCCCCCCTCCAAAAAGTCCTTTTCTTAAGAATACACCTACAGCCAAGTCACTGTGTGGTAACCAGGTGAGTGGCTGGGGCACGTGCCTCAGGCTCTCTTGTATAGCCATACAGTCCCAGAAATGCCCACAGCACCTGTGCTTAGGCCTCTGTGACTGGGATTTCTCATTCTCTGGGGAGTTTTCCCACGACCAGCACCACATCCGCTCAACTCGCTCCTCTGCACGTCAATGAACAGAAAGTGCTCTTCCTGAGAAGACAACAAAGACTAGTCTCAGAGCATCTGAAGGAGCCAGTGTACACAGCTGTGAGAACACAAAGAGACTTGTTAGTGCTGGGCCAAGCTGACAAGCAACCAGTTCCTCAGCCAACCCTAGGGGACAAACAGCTATTTTTATGGTAGTTCAGAGAAATTCAGCTCAGAAAAACATCATGCTTTCTAGTAGACTCAGATCTCTTGAAAAAGATGGCCTTTGTTGTCAAGCTGTGTGAGGTAACACACTGGTTAGCAGATTTTCTTTTCTAGTTCAATAGTAAGGTTATGAAATCCATTTAAGCCCCCATTTAAATAAAATATATCTTTGAGGGGGCAAGAGACCCACAGGAGAAGGGTTTATTGGAGTCTCCTTCACGATTAAGGATGCCTGGTCAATGTTCAGAAGGATGAGGGATATGTGTTCAACCTCACTTTATAAATCATAGAGCGATATCTGAGACAAGAAAGAGCTTCATGTCAGGTACCAAGGCCTGGTCGGAAAGAATCGAGAGCCTCTCACAGCCTCTGCCCTCAGCAGGGAACTGCTCCAGCCACACCTCCCAAGGCATTCAGTGCTCTGGGAACTGGACCCTGAGCACTTGCTGTCAGTGTGCAAAGAGTCAGTGTGCAGCGGCTGGGGTAGGTGTTGCTCCTGCCACAGGTTCTGAACTAATATGAGGACAGACAGCTAGACAACAAAAGGGCCAGGAAAGGCAGGGCTGTGGGCAGCTCTGTTTGCAACCATTCTCACACCATCTCAACAACAGAATGCCTATTCTCTTCATTGTTAGAACTATCCACTGATTAACTGATGGATTTAGTTTTTTTTGAGCCAGGGTTTCTCTATGTAGTCCTAGCTGTCCTAGAACTTGCTCTGTAGACCAGGTTAGCCTCAAACTCACAGATATGTGCCTGCCTCTTACTCCTAAGTGCTGGGATTAAAGTTGTGCACCACCACTGCCTGAATTATCCTTTGATATATTTTTTTTTTTAGGTTTTTTTTTTTTTAAGTTTTTTTCAAGACAGGGTTTCTCTGTGTTGCCCTAGCTGTGCTAGAACTTGCTCTGTAGACCAGGCTGGCCTTGAACTCACGAAGATCTGCCTTCCTCTGCCTCTCCAGTGCTAGGATTAAAGGTGTGTACCATCAGCACCAGCCTATCCTTTGATTTTTAAACTTATAGCAACTTAACAGTTCATGAAATAACTTCCAGGGTGCACCAGACCCTCTGACATCACAACAGCTAGGAGTTGAACTCGCACATACCTGTGTGTGAGGAGTGCAAACATATGCATGTGCACGGAGGTACAAGCATGGACCTGTGGATGAAGGCCGAAGGAAGACATCATGTGTCCTCTCCCATTACTCTCAACCACGGATGTGATGTGTTACTCTGACTGCCTTGAGGATCATGTTATCGAACTGTTCCTCCCAAAATAAATGCCTCACCTGGCCTTAAGAATACATCACACGGAATTGAAGGAGACTCCTAGGACAGAGAGAGCCAAGGAAACAAGCTCCACCGGGAGCAGAAGCCAGGAGCAAATCCAGCCCTGGGAGCCAATCCAGTCCTGGGACACTGATTGAGCCAACGACCTGACTCAGAGTCCGCGACCTCCACCAGAACCGGAGTGGGACTGAACCAGTTACCTAAGACACAGAGAGAACAAGCTCCACCAGGAGCAGAAGCCAGGAGCAAACCCAGTCCCAGACAGGAGCGGATCAGGACTGACCCAGCAACCAGATCCAGAGCCAGTGATCTCCACTGGAACAGGTACAAGGGAGTAACCGCTGAGGGTCCAGACGTGAATCTGGGACCTTCAAGGGAGTAGACGTAGGCCAACACTCCCGTGGGTCTGGGAAAGAGTCTGGGACCTCCCAGGAACTAGGCCAGAGCCAGGACCTCTATCAGCCTGGGTGTGAGTTAGGCTGGGTCCTCCGAGGAAATAGGCAGGAACCAGAGATCTCAACGGGACCAGGCGCGAATCTGGGACCTCAGAGAGAGTAGGCCTGAGTCAGGTCCTCTGTGGGTTCGGGCATTGGTTTGGGACATCAAAGGGAATAGGCAGGAACCTGGAACCCCTGTGGGTCCCAGTGCAGTCTGAGACCTCTGAGGAAGCAAGCAGGTCCCCTGTGGGCTCAGGCGCACCGAGCCTAGAACCTCCCAGGCAGTAGACCAGAACCAGAAACCTTTCCAGGCCCAACTCCAACCCAGGGACTTCTGCAGGAGGGAACCCAGACTAGGATTTACAGATACAGGTCAAAGCCAGTAACTAAGCCAAAGTTGCCCTGAGGCAACGAACTCCACCTTGGGCAACAAATTCCACAGGAGTGGAATTGAAGGAGACTCGTAGGACAGAGAGAGCCGGAGGAAACAAGCTCCACCGGGAGCAGAAGCCAGGAGCAAATCCAGCCCTAGAAGCCAACCCGGTCCTAGGACACTGGCAGACCATTATTGAGCCAACGACCTGACTCAGAGTCTGCGACCTCCACTAGAACCGGAGTGGGACTGAACCAGTTACCTAAGACTCAGAGAGAACAAGCTCCACCAGGAGCAGAAGCCAGGAGCAAACCTGGTCCCAGGACACAAGCGGATCAGGACTGAACCAGTGACCAAATCCAGAGTCAGACATCGCCACCAGAACAGGTCTAACTCCAAGCCAGGGACTTCTGCAAGAGGAAATCCAGACCAAGATTTACAGAAATAGATCAAAGCCAGCAGTCTAGACCAAAGTAGGCTTAAGACAGCAAACTCCAAGGGAGCAGACAAAAACACAGGAGCACTGAGCTACCTCCAGGAACAGGAATAACCCACGGGGTAACTAGAACTGTGACACTGACTGTACCACGAGGAAAACCATCTTAGCTTTCGATCTACTGGCACCTAGAGGATTATTCAACAGAATCTCAGACAGCACCAACCACATCTATTAGAGGAAATAATAAGTAGAAAAGGTAAGATCACAAGCTACACCACAAAGAGCAACACAATACCAGTAAAACCCAAAGACCCTACAAAGACCTGAGCAACCAAATATGGATGACCCAGAAGAAAATGATCTAGCTGGGCAGCGCACACCTTTAATCCCAGCACTTGGGAGGCAGAGGCAGGTGGAGTTCGAGGCCAGTCTGGTCTACAGAGCTAGGTCCAGGACAGGCTCCAAAAGCTACAGAGAAACCCTATCTTGAAATACCAAAAAAAAAAAAAAAAAAAGAAAGAAAAGAAAATGATCTAAAAAATAACCACAAGAGAATATCTGAAATTCTTAAAGATGAATTGAGAAATTACCTTAAAGAAATGGAAGAAAACACAAACAAAAAATTGGAAGATATGAGCAAATCACTTAAAGAAAACCAAGAAAAAGAACTCAAACATAAGGTGAACAAAAGGTACTAGGACCTCTGCCAGAGGAGGCCTGGTAAAGGGAACACTCCTCCACTGCTGGTGGGAGTGCAAGCTGGTACAACCCCTATGGATGTCAGTGTGGTGATTTCTCAGAAAATTAGGAAACAACCTTCCTCAAGACCCAGTAATACCATTTTTGGGTATATATCCAAAGGATGCTCAATCGTGCCACAAGGACATGTGCTCAACTATGTTCATAGCAGCTGTATTTGTCATAGCCAGAACCTGGAAACAACCTAAATGCCCCTCGATCGAAGAATGGATAAAAAAAAAAAAAATGTGGTACATTTACACAATGGAGTACTACACAGCAGAAAAAATAACGACAGCTTGAATTTTGCAGGAAAATGGATGGAGCTAGAAAACATTATTTTGAGTGAGGTAACCCAGACACAGAAAGACAATTATCACATGTATTCACTCATAGGTGGTTTATAAACATAAAGCAAAGAAAACCAGCCTACAAACCACAATCCCAGAGAACTTAGACAACAATAAGGAAAACTAAGAGAGACTTACATAAATATAATCTACATGGGAAGTAGAAAGTATAAAAAGACAAGATCTCCTGAATAAATTGGGAGCATAGGGACCTTGGGGGAGAGTTGAAGGAGGGAGGGGAGAGGCAGGGTGGGGAGCAGAGAAAAATGTAGAGCTCAATAAATATCATGGAAAAAAAAAAGAATACATCACACACATACACACAACACACAAGCCAGATGTGGGGGTGCAGGCCTTTCACCCCAGCACTCAGGAGACAAAGGCAGGCAGACTCTGTGAGTTTGAGGTCAGCCTGGCCTACAAAGTAAGATCCAGGGCAGTCAGGGTTGTTACACAGAGAAACCCTGTCTCAAAAAAGCAAAAACACACATCACAGTCCCCCAAAAATATGTCTTTAACATAACTGTCCTGCAAGGAGGGTTACCCCCTCAAAAGACAGGAAGAAGTCAGAGCCAGGAGCATACCATGGGCTACAACAGACTAGACTGGGCCTGGATAAGGGCAGTAGAACCATCACGTTACATCTTGCGGCTGGTAGCTAGCATAAGGAGCAGGAAAACTTTGAAGAGACTAACGAAGTTTTGCTCAGTCTAAACTCTTTCATATCAATGCTAAAGTTTCTCCTTAGAGCTGTTACAGAAAAACCCTGACTTGAAAAACCAAACCAAACTAAACCAAAAGCCAAGTAAGTGCCTCTCATCAATATCAAAAATAGCTTGAGAAGACTGTCTCCATATGATATAAACCTAAAACATATAATTCTAGTTGAAGAATAGTTAAAAGTTGACTTTTAACCTGGATATGGAGCCTCATGCTAGTAATCCCTGCCCTCAGGGAGCTAACGCAGCAGGATCGGGGTTTGAGGCTAGCCCTAGGGTCATATAAGAAAATTGTGTCTGAAACACAAAAACCAAAGGTGGTGCAGAGCAAGAGCATTTGCTGCTCTTCCAGAGGACCTGAGCTCAGTACCAGCAACCACGTCAGCAGCTCACAAGTGCCCTAACTCCAGCTCCTGGGGATCCAACGCCTCTTCTGACCTCCTCATGCTCAAGCATATTCATAAAATAAAGTAAAAAATAAAACGAGACAAGCAAGATGGTACACGACTTTAATCCCAGCATTTAGGAGGCAGAGGCAAGTGAATCCCTGTGAGTTGAGGTCAGACTGGTTTGCATAGCAAGTTCTAGGCCAGCTAGGGTTATATAGTGAGACCGTGTCTCAAAACAAAAACCATGTCCAGAGCCAGAAAAGGTATCCTGGGCAAGTGCAGGGTTTTGTAGAGCCAGAAGATAATGTAGCGAGTGATACTGCCCAGTCCTCTTAAAACTTTAAAGCCAGGACAAAGCCAGGTTTGGCAGTTATCTTGAGATGAACCTTGCCCCCTTGAATCACATTTTCAGAAGAGCTTTTGTTCAGTTGCTTTGTGGTAGTTGAATATGCTTTACTCTCTTTTTCACAAGTTGGAAGCTTGGCTGGG